>JAVTVY010022941.1:0-96417 GCA_036873755.1 Hanleya hanleyi
GGGCTAATCAATGCAGGGTGGGACTATTATCAATGCAGGGTGGGACTATAATCAATGCAGAGTGGGACTATTATCAATGCAGGGTGGGACTAATCAATTCAGGGTGGGACTATTATCAACGCGAGGTGACTATTATCAACGCGAGGTGGAGTTAATCAATGCAGGGTGAGACTACAATAAATGCAGGGTGAGACTATTATCAATGCAGGGTGGGACTATAATCAATGCAGTGTGGGACTATAATTAATGTTCGGTGGGGCTGATCAATGCCTAGTTTGACTGTAACCAATGCCTGGTAGGTAGGGCTAAATCAATGCCTAGTGGGGCTAATATATGCATAGCGAGGCTAATCAACTTCTAATGGGGCCAATATTACAACTGTATTCGGACTGAAAATTGAACTTTTCTGCATGCCAGTTATTATACTGTACCTTATAGTTAAATTTCTTGTGATTAAATGTTGTTAATTATTTATTTAATATTGCATCAGTGTTTGTTTTTCCCCCGAGAGAATGTCACTCTTAGACAGTATTTTCCAAGGCAATCAATATCCAATTGAACATTGTCATATATTTTTAGAAAGGTTGGAAAAAAATCCACATTTTTCATGTCATTAGGCCGATCACAGAGGCGAAAGGATGATATCAATTACTGCAATATGAAACCTAGAGACTCAATCTAATTTTAAATGCCAGAGACGCAATCTCGCTGAGATTATACGCAGCAATAACCATATCTAAACTACCAGCTGCTTCATTTTTTCATGTTACGTCTATAGAATGAGAAGGACATTACTGGACATAGATTGAGCAAACTTGTCCTGTAGATGACAGCTTCATAATTACAGGGCCGTAACATCTCTAGATAGGGGGTCAGATTACACAACCACTCACATTACCTCATGTGACGACGCCAGCGGTGGGGCAGATCAACACACGGTGATAGCATGATTCTTCTTCACTGGGGTTGTTTATGAGATGGACCTGACAGCGCTGCAGCGCATTAAAATCTTATCGGTTTTATATCCTCGTTATCACTGGAATTAGGAATATCTTCAAATATTAATCTGGTTTTAAACTTTTTCCCCCCCTGGAGAACTTCGATCTCTGGGTGAAAATCGATACCAATCGAATACAGAAGGAAACTCATATCATCAATTATTTATACTCGTACAGAAATGTATATGTACGAATAGAAACATGATATTCTACTCCTGCAGTGAATACGGCATCGAGAAAACCTGGCAAAAACTAACAAATTCATGAATAATTAATGTCCATCATTTTTTTATTCCCTATATGCATTGAGGTAACGCTGATAAAGTAAGTGTGATATTAAACTAGAATAAATAATAATGCGCGAGTTATACCCAATCTCAAGACGGAAGCTTCATAGAGTTCAGCCTGATGACACTATTATAACATCATTATGTACATGACTCTGAGAGGCTAACATATATCATGCTCATACTATTCAATTTGCCAGGTCAATGAAGAGGAAGAGATGTTAGACATCGGAGTTGTGAGCTAGTAACATACCGATTAGCTTATTGGGACTGTAGCTAACATTGAGACATCAAGTCCGACATCAATTAGCCAGTCATTACACATTAACCTTTTTGGAGTCGAGTCACAAAACCAGGCCTGGCCTTTTGAGGAGCGCAATCGTGCTCGCGCTCCATCACGCTCCTAATTTTCTTTTGAGGAGCGTCATTTTTCGCGCACCTCGGCTCGTCAGTCTGTGTTGTTGTTGTTGTTGTAATACCATCAAGCACTGTTGTTGGGCTGTGCAATAGGAAAAGCTTTTGATATAATGCCTGCCTCACCTTATAACTTCCCAAGAATAGATTCCCAGTCTTTCCCTACCTTTATTTAATCAAAGTATACTTTTAATGAGCAAAGTAAATCCTGCAATCTTTCCCATTTTTCATGGATGAAAAAGCACATGTTACTTTTCTACCTTTTTCACAAAAGAGTTCCAATCAACTCAGGGACAGTCTTGTACTCAACTAACAAGATGTTGACACACTTTCTCTTCATTATGAGCATTCAGTGGACTATCTATTGACCAAAAATCTGTATAAATATATTTGTGAACAGCTTATTTCTTTACAAACTTCAACAAAAATATTGTTTTATCATTGCCAAGTATTTTACTTTATCATTGATATAACTTGTGAATAACTGTTTTATACAGAAAAGCAGGGTGCCTGCTACTAAATTGTAAATTTTCCGTTTCCTATTTAATATAGAAATGCAGCTCTGGAGTTATATATGCTCCACAAACATTTAAATTTAAATTTATTTATTTTTTATAAAGTACGTGTAAATGAAATTTGTAGTACTAGGATATACTACATATCATTACACATTTATTCACTCTCATACAGTATACAAGTAATTTGAAGGGGTTAAATTCCAGGAGAGCGAATCACCTTCCTTGGAAAATTTAGGAGGACTGTTTTTAGCTCTCCATCATTTTTCAAACGGCGAGGCCTGCAAAACATCATCAACCACCAGTGCTCATCCAAAATGTGTAAGATATTTGTCCATATAACGTTACTTGAAACAGAGTAGCAGTTAAATTTGGAGCCTGAGCAGTATGGATGGTAACATCTTACCATGTATTCAACTTTGATCAGCTATATCAGGTATAATGTACTTGCTCAGATGAAAGCAGATCTGATCAGAGACAATGTAATACAATGTCCTACCATTATCTAGTCAGACACAGATCTGGCCAGAGACAATGTATTACAAGGTCCTACCATTATCTAGTCAGATACAGATCTGGTCAGAGACAATGTAATACACGGTCCTACAATTATCTAGTCAGACACAGATCTGACCAGAGACAATGTAATACAAGGTCCTACCATTATCTAGTCAGACACAGATCTGGCCAGTGACAATGTAATACAAGGTCCTACCATTATCTACACTTCAGACCAGCTGAAAGGTTAGTGTTAGCGCACCAACGGCGCGCAAACGAAGTGCGCCAACACAAAGGTATAGTGCGCCAATGCCCATGATTATCGGCTGGCCATTATTCTAACTCTGTTGAATGTAGTCTGTCGACACGATTGAACACAGGCCGCGCGCTATCAGCACGGTCAATGGCATCAGTTGGGAGTCCACGTGGCGTTAATCGGCACGAAGCTAACTGTTTGCACAGAATGTCTGCCTGTAATTCATACCTATTAAATAACATCAGGTATATGAATTTGTGTTACCGGCGAACACGTGGCCCTCGATCAAGCGTATTTGCATTCCATCTAAAAATTTGTAAAAGGAAATAGATTTAAGATTTATTTTAATCATAAACACTGCTTGCAAAATGGATTGTAATTTGTGCTTCATCGGACACCTGCTTTCAAAGTTGACCCAGACTTGTGCGTCTCACGGAATAGCTTTTCTGGTATTAAAGAATAGGTATTTGTTTATTGGAAGTTTCATCTTACGGCCGCTTCTCATACAGATGCGCAAGTTCAAGTCATTCGTTTTTATATATTCAAAAATTCTTGCAAATTGTGTTAATTTTGACCATTCAAGAGTAAATGCCCGGGATTTTACTACCGGATTATGCAGTGTATAAATATTTAATCAGTGGGACAAGAACCGATGGAACGAATTATGTAATATCCGTACCTTTTTACTAGAAATCGGTTGATTGATTTGATTGAAGTCTGGTAATCCCTTTCTGAGGATTTGGCAGCAATAAAACAGAACTCACTCCTCTGTGAAATAGATCAACCCTCATGAAATCTGGCATCTACACACCACCCAGCTATCCAGACGAACTTTGGTACAAGTGTTGGATGCTGTCTGAACATGCTTAATATAGCCCCGCGCGACCAGTGTCCCACGTGGCTTTTCGCGGGAAAATGAGAACACGTGTTTGAAATCTTGCAACATATTACTGTGCAGAAGTTATATTTTACTGAACCGACAGTATGATTTGGCAGGAAGAAGACCGACCGATGGGAAATCTTTCACTTTAAGTTATAATCCATATTGCTATGAAAACAGTACAGTTGACGGCAGTTCAATACGATTTCACCTGAGTGCATGTACGTATATCATCGCAGGTTATTCATGCACAAATACATGAATGTACACGTTTAAAGTCTGTGGCGTATTCGTTTTGACCAAATGATAGATGAAACGCATTAGTATGAGGACAATCCGTCTGGGATTAATCTGTTATTATTTTGTTGTTTTTTTTCTAGCCCTGCCGCTGTAATGTTAATACATCCCGCTATGTTGTGTTAATCTTCGGGTTAATTTGCAAAGGACCATTGATAGGACATGTTGACGTCAGGGTTTTCTTGCGGCGCAATCCTGGTGTAAATTCATGACGAAAAATATGTTTTGCCGATAGTAAGTGAGATATTCAGTAAGACCAGGTAGAGTGATTTCTGTAATGAGAGACGAGGTGAGAATGGTATAACGAACAGTGGACCCACATTATTTATGGCTGAAGTCCCTCCCTCCGTCCCCGACATCAAGACCTACATTTCATATGTGTTAATGTATACTTCCTGTCGAACAGTATAACGGATGTTATATTGTCAGCAAGAAAACAACACTGTAAAGATTAATCATCTCGTTAAGTTTGGCGTAAACAAGTGGAGAATATAAACATAACAGTGCATTCTCTCTCTGACGGGGTAAAGCGATATCCCGCTTTCGTCCAACAAAATGCGCGTCTGTGTCTCGTTCGAAAAGAAATGAAATGGCATTAACTTATTGTTTAGGTAGAAATCTCTGTTATTGTTTCGTTTTTGTTATTTAGCTGGAACGATGGATGTGTGGGCCATAAATACTTGTTAATTCTTATTTCCTCATCGGAAGTTATATATGATTTCGTGTGCAACCTTTAACAGTCGGGCGGTAACGAATAAAGAGCATATACAAGCATTGGTCATTCTCTGTAAGGGGCTAATTGATCTTTTGAGTTTCTGTGTATATTTTGGTTAGGCGGTTGTAACAAGACAAGCCAAAGAGACAACTCGTCTGACCGAGCACTGCATGTTGCCCCGATTATGACCTCGACTCGCCCGTGTGTCTGAATTTACAGTAAGCCGTATTCATTTGAAATGTTACGTTCAACCGTTTTACTGGCCGTTCTGAAAGAGGAGACGGCCTTCGCAATTTGCACACACCAACGTTTTATGAATTCTGATAATATATTTAGGCATACTTTAAGCTATCTTTGGCGAAACTTTTTGTTAATGAAGATTATTCGTAGTCTCAACCGAATGTTCACAAGACGGCCGAGTTTCCTTGGAGCGCAAACAAAAAATGATAGATAATCATTTACAGCATTCTTATTGAAGAAGTAAAATCTTCTATATATTTTTTTAATTACTTAGCCAGTAATTTAAACTGTAGAATAGATTGTGTTCTTGCCGTACACCGCCAGAGGGGAATTCTTTGAAAACAATTCAGTTTTAAGCGGTGACGGCTGTTAGCGCGCAATCCGGCAAGCGCGCCAACGGGGAGCCTTTGTTTACCGCCGACATGCTCACAATGGTTCAGTGGTTTGACCGGACTATATTCTACCGGCGCGTGGCGGCAAGGGTCACATCATGGGGGGTGTAATAAGTCTTGGTGATTAGGCCAGCACGTTGGCGCGCCATCGGTGCGTAAACGCTGTTCACTAATTGGAAGATTAAGCTGATCTGAACTGTAGTCAGACACAGATCTGACCAGAGACAATGTAATACAAGGTCCTACCATTATCTAGTCAGACACAGATCTGGCCAGAGACAATGTAATACAAGGTCCTACCATTATCTAGTCAGACACAGATCTGGTCAGAGACAATGTAATACAAGGTTCTACCATTATCTAGTCAGACACAGATCTGACCAGAGACAATGTAATACAAGGTCCTACCATTATCTAGTCAGACACAGATCTGGTCAGAGACAATGTAATACAAGGTCCTACCATTATCTAGTCAGACACAGATCTGGTCAGAGACAATGTAATACAAGGTCCTACCATTATCTAGTCAGACACAGATCTGGTCAGAGACAATGTAATACAAGGTCCTACCATTATCTAGTCAGACACAGATCTGGTCAGAGACAATGTATTACAAGGTCCTACCATTATCTAGTCAGACACAGATCTGGTCAGAGACAATGTAATACAAGGTCCTACCATTATCTAGTCAGACACAGATCTGGTCAGAGACAATGTATTACAAGGTCCTACCATTATCTAGTCAGACACAGATCTGGTCAGAGACAATGTATTACAAGATCCTACCATTATCTAGTCAGACACAGATCTGGTCAGAGACAATGTATTACAAGATCCTACCATTATCTAGTCAGACACAGGTCTGGTCAGAGACAATGTAATACAAGGTCCTACCATTATCTAGTCAGACACAGATCTGGTCAGAGACAATGTATACAAGGTCCTACCATTATCTAGTCAGACACAGATCTGGTCAGAGACAATGTAATACAAGGTCCTACCATTATCTAGTCAGACACATACATAATCACAGTCCTCGCAAACTTGTAGAGAAATTGGTCAGAAAATTTGATAAGGTAGAGAAACAAAGTGAACAGAAACAAGAGCTTATCCAAGAGTGAAGGCAATATGACCTCAACTCCATATACATGTAACTGTTGTAGTGGTATATTGAACTGACCAGTGTGAATGCTATTGATTGACCATCGAGTATATTTATCATGCAAAGACAACCATTACCACCTCCCATGTGGTCCTGTCTTCACTATCGGCTCACCAATGATTTAATGCATCCGGCAATGTATTTAAGACCTTTTAAGGCCGGGAATAGAACTACTGGAAATGTCAACAGTCACAGTACTGCTGGATTGATCACTTCCATTTCCCAGATGCCCTTGAATGTTCAGGAACGTAGGGCTAGTTTTACATCCGACCTCATTCTCTCTCCCTAAATCTCTCTCTCCAATAGTGCCTGACATATTCTGTCAATATAATTTGCGTCGCATGCAGCCATATAACCAAATAGCTTACCGGATATCAGAATTGATGACTACTGTCTGATGCACTTGAAAGAAATTTGGTCTAATTCATCATTGTGAAGCCATCTAGGGCTTTCACACGCCAATGAATAATCTCTTGAGAATGGCTATGCAACATTTTTTATTTATAGCTACGCAACTCGATATGTCAGTATATATCTTTTCAGTCAAAAATGTGATACAGTGGGCAGGCAGGAAGACAAATGGTATCATCTCTGAACAGATAGAATCAAGTTCATCTGATTTCTATGCACTGTGTATCCATACAGCACAGTTAGCATGAATAAATATTGGCAGAAAATAAGGCGGAAAAACTGTAAAAAAAAATCTGCATGGTATCACAGCCCAACAGGCGAGGGTTCAGGGGCTGCCTAGGCCCCGGAAGCTCTGGGGTCCTAGATTGCCGGAGATGCTTTCTGATCGTTTTCCTGGAAATAAAACTGATCATACTGCATGCTTCTAGTTCTATTATGGTTCTATTTTCATGATTTTTCGCAATTATAAGCAAGCATCGATATTGAAAACATCGCACCTCATGCCTGCATCCATTTGACTTTCTAGTTATATTTAAAACATACATATCAATGACATTTAGTTATTGGAAGGGAAACCAATATGCCTACTAATACAATTCATTCACACAAAGATAAAACAAGGAAATTCTTACAGGCGAGGGTCCAGGGGACTTTGAAGTCGCAGATATCCGAGGATGCGTTCTAAGCGTTTTTCCGGAAATAAACACGAACATAATGTATGCAGATTTATGGTTCTATCTTCACATTTGTTTCGCATTTATAAGCACGAAAAATCCTACTTCATGCCTAAATCCATTTGACTTTCTAGTTATATTTAACACATAAATCCTACTTCATGCCTGAATCCATTTGACTTTCTAGTTATATTTAACGCATAAATCTTACTTCATGCCTGAATCCATTTGACTTTCTAGTTATATTTAACACATAAATCCTACTTCATGCCTGAATCCATTTGACTTTCTAGTTATATTTAACGCATAAATCATACTTCATGCCTAAATCCATTTGACTTTCTAGTTATATTTAACACATAAATCCTACTTCATGCCTAAATCCATTTGACTTTCTAGTTATATTTAACGCATAAATCCTACTTCATGCTTAAATCCATTTGACTTTCTAGTTATATTTAACGCATAAATCCTACTTCATGCCTAAATCCATTTGACTTTCTAGTTATATTTAACGCATAAATCCTACTTCATGCCTAAATCCATTTGACTTTCTAGTTATATTTAACACATAAATCCTACTTCATGCCTAAATTCATTTGACTTTCTAGTTATATTTAACGCATAAATCCTACTTCATGCCTAAATCCATTTGACTTTCTTGTTATATTTAACGCATAAATCCTACTTCATGCCTAAATCCATTTGACTTTCTAGTTATATTTAACGCATAAATCCTACTTCATGCCTAAATCCATTTGACTTTCTAGTTATATTTAACACATAAATCCTACTTCATCCCTAAATCCATTTGACTTTCTAGTTATATTTAACGCATAAAACATGGGCATCGCCAGGATTTTGTGAAAGGAGGTCGTTACCTATGCTTACTTATTATAGAGACCATGCAGAAGTGTGTTGTCATACATAGGAAAAAAATAATATACAGCTTGGCTCTGGGAGGGGGTCGTTCGCACCCAACGATCCCCCCTAACGACGCCGTTGGAAACAAGAGCCCAAGGGGCTTCAATATACGCCCGTATATCTGGAATTACATTGGTCCAAATTTTAAGGTTGTTTAATAGCCTTGATTCCAATTGGTAGCTAACAAGCCAGAGAAAGGTCTACAATTTTGTGCTTCTGAGAATGTAATATATATCACATCTTATATTGAATGATAAACTAAAATGGGCTAAACTCTTGGTAACTAGTTGACCTTGAAGCAAGAGCCGAGAGCTCACATATCCCATACTGAAATCTACAATAGTCAAACACAAGAAAATAGAAGTTTTCCGGCAAATGGATTCCTTGAAAGTGATGAAGTAAACCTTTGTTCTTGAGTTAATAAACAGGTATGAAGTTCATGAAGGACCCCTCTCCCCATTGAACTAGTAAATGTATGGTTTATATTTCACAACAGTTTAACTAAATGTAGCTGTTTCAAACATGGACAAATGCCAAAAACATGTAGGGGAGAGAACTCTGAAAACTTGATTCAGTTTTGGGGGACTGTGACCTTGACCTTTGACAAATTGATTTCAAAGTGTATGGCTTCTCTTTGCCATGCGAGTAAGGTATACTCAAATTTGGTACCAATCATACCTTGAAACTAGAGATATCACATGGACAACTTGTGTTAATGGATGAATGGACAGAACGCAACATCGCATTACACAACCTCGTCTTGAACAGGCATATGAAAATGTGACTTTTAATGATTTCTTGATTTTGGGGTCACAGTGACATTGACCTTTGACCCACATTTTGGTATGTAACACATCATGTCTCTAAGTAATGTATCTACTGGCAGAAAAAAAGTTATTTTTGATGATTTCCTGATTTCAGGGTCACAGTGACCTTGACCTTTGATCTGACCTAAATTTTGGTACATGACACATCGTCTTCCCTCAATGTATCAATGGACTAAAAAAATCCAGATTTTTATGAATTTCATGATTTTGGGGGTCACAGTGACCTTGACCTACATTTTGGTACGTGACACATCATGTCCCCCTAATGTATCTACTGACACTAAACAAATTATTTTTAAAGATTTCTTGATTCTGGGGTCACAGTGACCTTGACTATTGACCTTGATCTAAATTTTGGTACATGACAAACCGTCTCCGCGTAATTTTCTCAATGGACACAAAAAATCATGATTTTTAACAATTTCACGATTTCGGGGTCACAGTGACCTTGACCTACATTTTGGTATGTGACACATCGTGTCCCCTAATGTATCTACTGACACCAAAAAAAAGAGTTATTTTTAATAATTTCCTGATGTTGGGGTCACAGTGACCTTTGACCTAATTTTTGGTATGCAACACTTCATTTCCCCCTATTGAATCCACTCAAAAAATATTAGTATTTTTTAATGATTTCCTGATTTTTAGGTCACACTGACCTTTGACCTTGATTCTGGGGTCACAGTGACCTTGACTATTGACCTGGATCTAAGTTTTGGTACATGACAAAATGGCTCCCCTAAACTGCTCAATGGACTCAAAAAATCATGATTTTTAACAATTTCATGATTTTAGGGCCATAGTGACCTTGACCTTTGACCTTGACCTACATCTTGGTAGGTGACACATCGTGTCCCCCGAATGTATCTATTGACACAAAACAATGTTATTTTTAATAATTTCCTGATTTTGGGGTCACAGTGGCCTTTGACCGTGACCTATTTTTTGGTATGCGACACTTCATTTCCCCCTATTGAATCCACTCACAAACAATTTGAAATTATTAATGATTTCCTGATTTTTCAGTCACACTGACCATTGACCTCTGACCTCGACCTACATTTGGTATGCAACACATCGTTCCCCCTAGGGCATCCACTCACCAAAAATTAGAACTGTAGATAGAAAATTGTCAATGATCAATGATTTCCTGATTTTAGGCAACAGTGACATTTGACCTCTGACCTCGACCTCAACGTTTGGTACGCGACACATCGTCTCCACCTGTGGATAGAAAACGTTCACAGATATAGATCGGACAAGAACACTTCAGTGATTTCCTGTTTTTTAGGCCAGTGGCCTTTGACCTCTGACCTTGACCTTCATTTTGGTACGCGACACATCGTCTCCCCATAGGGTATCCACTCACCAAAAATTGGAACTGTAGATAGGAAACTGTCTCAGATATAGACCGGACACGAAAACCGGACAGACGGACGGAAACCGCCATCACATAATACGTCCGCCTTTTGGCGGGCGTATAAAAAACGATGACCTTTACTACATTAGAACCAATATGGTACCGATTCAATTACACAAAGCCAAAATAAGCGATCCTCACAGCCTGACAGGCGAGGGACCAGGGACCGCCTAGACCCAGGAAGCTCCAGGGTCTCGGGTTGCGGGTTTTCCCAGAAATAAATCTGAACACAATGTATATAGATTTATGGTTCTATTTTCACATTCGTTTCGCATAAACACGCACCGATATTGAAGAATATGCCGGACTCCATTTGACTTCCTGGTTTATCACAAACAAAATAGGCCTATAACACACCACTACACATCCTGGCACTCTATCTGTAATTTTTATGAGGGGACATGGTCAGTTAGCAGTTAGGAGTGCCGAAAAGTGGGGGGAGCCCAAAGATATTCGGGCCCTCCTAAATCAAAAGTGGGGGACCCGGGCCCCCGTGGCTCCCGACGCCACTGGAGATGCGGGGATGAGAGGGGGGATCATCTCAGAACAAATATACCAGGCATTATGACTTTTAGCTTAGATCATCAATCATGACAGGACCTTAATTCACCCATAAACACACAATACACTGGTGATGGCAGGAGGCCATTGATCAATTCTGGGTTTTTCTCCCAATATTAATTTTTAACAATATATTGACTGTTGTATGACCAGCTGTAGCTTCTAGCTTAAATTTCTGGGTAGCACAATTTTATTATGGACTGAGCTTCAACATGGAGGAATATTTTTGACTAGTGACATGAAACACGTCTCGGCTAAAATTATCATTAAAGTAACTATAATTGTCGTTTGTTTACCATACTATCCCCAGTTAAATCCCTCCATGTAGGAGCATGAAGGGACCTTTATGCTAGAAGCTATATACTGTGGGCCACGCATAAATGCGCAGAGTGGATATTTCTTCAAAAAAAAATATTGGGGAGAAGCCATTGTACAAGGCGATATCAAACATGTAATGTCCACTGTCAGACTTGAATGACCATTGCCCCAGAAGTAAACAATCAAAGCACCAACATTGACAGCTTTTGTCACCTTTTTCTGTGATAAAGGTCTGAACTTGGTAAACATTGGCTATACATGTAGATTGATTACTAATCCATCTTATTCATGGAGAGGAATTAACCAAGCCATTGGTCATCTTAGCATACAATTTAATACCTCTTAATTCACGCTGGCATTTCATATTATTCACCTGTCAATGAAGAATGATGGTTTATTAATGAGAAATTCTACTTTCACAATCAATAATGTGCTGTTTGTATCTTTGTTAATTACTTCCTTTTATTTTCAAAAATGACAGGAAAGGATTTATTAGGTGTGTTATTCTGGGGTCAGAAACAACTCAATATATTGTAAAATGAACAAAAACTGAGGAGTGAGAAATGACCGAGCAAATGAGTAAAGTGTACCACTTACATGCAACTTACCAATCTGGTGAAATATTAACATCTGATAAGTTTGCAATCAATTTGCAATTAGTGGAGGCGAAGCTTGGCTAATATAATTATAATAGCTTGTCCCGAGTTTGAATCAATGGACAAATCGATATAAAATAGTTTTGAGCATATTCCATCGGTGTACTTTCCATCTGCTGAAGTTCTCCAGTTGATGTTAATGTTCATACCAAGCTGCTAGATTTCCTTGACAAGCGAGACCAAATTCGTGGAAGACTGATACGCCCATTCGCTATATTCTGCTCTAATATGGTCATCGTCTATAATATAAGCTTGTAGGCAAGATAATGGCCACTACAGGCTTCCATAAATTTGGTCGCACTTGTCAAGGAAAACTTATCTATGTGTACCAGACCTAACAGTCCTAAAATGGACATAGATTGTGGCATTCATCCATTCTCCCATTGTTATAGTTTGTAGCCTCTCATACTGTCAGTGTAACACCCTATAACTGCATTGGGCTGAAAAACATGGCATGCATGCACATTCAGGACAAAATATCTGCTGATCTATTTGACAAGGGCACAAATTGTAGTGATATCTTTAGTTACGGCATCCTGAGCCCACCACACTCCGTTTAGTAATGGAAGATGCTGATTGGCCGAGAGACGTGCTTTCAAAAACTGGGCACCGATGTATCAACCCAATGCAATCTGAGGTTACAGCTGACAGTAGGAGGTATATGATCTGATACCATGAGAAAGCATGTATCTAGATGTTATGAAATACTCCAGTGGTAAACAGTTTTCAAATCCAAGAAGAAATGCTCCCCATTATTTGAAAGTAACTGAAATATTAGCAATTATTAATTAGGTAAATACAGAGAACAAATACAGATCTCATTCATGGAACTATCATTCATTCAAAATTGGAACTTAATTCTGTGAAATCCTAGATTCCAGGCTTTGACACATATATACTCTATTCCTTTGTGGAGACACTTACAATAGAAATATTCTGATTACAGACGATGGAAATCATTCTGGAATCGCATGATCATGTTCAAATGCCACAGATATAATGGGTAATATTTTCTTGCCCAAAGGGAAACGAAAGCAATTGGAATTTCTGCTACAAAGCTTTTTCTTGTCATTCGAAAAGCCCATGCCGAAGTTAGAATAATTTAACAATACTTTATCGGGCTCTCGGTAAAAATCATATTCCCCTGAAAATATAGGACGGAGAGACATCTCCCAGATGTCCTTAACAGTAACAAAACGTTAATCTCGAGTCAAGAGGAAATGAAATCTAATTTGTGACAAACCCATTGGGAATTTGGGGTCATCCAGATGCTAGGCAAAAATTATCTGGATATGAGAAGAAAAGTTATGTTGGCTTGATTTTGTTAAAAATATCAAAAGCACATAATTCAATAGTGATGGAGTTATACTAATCTATTAAACTCTGCAATGATTCAATTCCACATGTTCTTTTTCAAATGGTTTGCAAAGGATTTTTCAGCAATCAATCTAATTGTTTTTCTCTTCTGGAATTAGTTGGTACCACCAATAACATTTCACTAACTGCAATTGCCTTTGGCAGGCACTGAAAATTGTTTTTCCATGAGGTTTTCTATTGATCTCCTTACTTTATTGTTTTGGCAGTAACATTTGTCTCAAACGAAAATATTCAATCGCATTTTCTGCAAAAATTATGTTAACAGAAATCAGTTTGTAACCAAGAGCATGTCTGTTCTGTAAATTGGTTCATTTCGTATGTATAACTGTTATCACCCCGAGCATTGCCGCAGAAGATAAATAGCAATCTGGTATCTGATTGGTTGATATAATCCATTGCTTCCAGGCCTTCTACACATACATAAACATTTGGAGGTTTTATTAGCAAGACTGTCTAGTCACTATATCAATGAAAACCCGAGGGGTTCAAGTCCCCCGACATTGAAACAATTGATTTGACTTGGAACTGTAACTTTCAGTACCCAGCATGCAGAGCAATCCCAAGTGAGATCCAGTGGCAAGGTACCCACAATTACCAAATTTGTCCTAATCCGGTCAGGATTTCAGAAGATATTGTATGAAAACAGAATTTTAACTTGGCCTGGAGGTGGCGCCACCTATAGGTGGGTCAGCATGAAAAACAATCCCAAGTGAGATCTTGCGACGAAGTACCCACATACAAAATTTAAAAAGAATTCCTTCAGTTTTTCGAAAGTTATTGCCTGGAAACAAAATTTTAACTTAGACCCAGTTGGTGCCACCTGTAAGCAGATTGATGTGAAAAACAATTCCAAGCGAGATATTGAGGCGAGGTACCTACATACCAAATTTGAGAAGAATCCGTTCAGTTTTTCAGCAGTTATTGTCCGGAAAATTAGGTCAGACGGACGCAAAATTTTAACTTGGCCCCCAGGTGCCGCCACCTATAGGCAGATCGGCGGGAAAAACAATCCCAAGTCAGATCTTGAGGAGAGGTACCCCACATACCAAATTTGAAAATAATCCGTTCAGTTTTTCAAAAGTTATTGTTCGGAAACAAAATTTTAACTTCGCCCCCAGGTGGCGCCACCTACAGGCGAATCGGCATGAAAACTAATTAAAGATTATTAATTAGGTAAATACAGAGAACAAATACAGATCTCATTCATGGAACTATCATTCATTCAAAATTGGAACTTAATTCTGTGAAATCCTAGATTCCAGGCTTTGACACATATATACTCTATTCCTTTGTGGAGACACTTACAATAGAAATATTCTGATTACAGACGATGGAAATCATTCTGGAATCGCATGATCATGTTCAAATGCCACAGATATAATGGGTAATATTTTCTTGCCCAAAGGGAAACGAAAGCAATTGGAATTTCTGCTACAAAGCTTTTTCTTGTCATTCGAAAAGCCCATGCCGAAGTTAGAATAATTTAACAATACTTTATCGGGCTCTCGGTAAAAATCATATTCCCCTGAAAATATAGGACGGAGAGACATCTCCCAGATGTCCTTAACAGTAACAAAACGTTAATCTCGAGTCAAGAGGAAATGAAATCTAATTTGTGACAAACCCATTGGGAATTTGGGGTCATCCAGATGCTAGGCAAAAATTATCTGGATATGAGAAGAAAAGTTATGTTGGCTTGATTTTGTTAAAAATATCAAAAGCACATAATTCAATAGTGATGGAGTTATACTAATCTATTAAACTCTGCAATGATTCAATTCCACATGTTCTTTTTCAAATGGTTTGCAAAGGATTTTTCAGCAATCAATCTAATTGTTTTTCTCTTCTGGAATTAGTTGGTACCACCAATAACATTTCACTAACTGCAATTGCCTTTGGCAGGCACTGAAAATTGTTTTTCCATGAGGTTTTCTATTGATCTCCTTACTTTATTGTTTTGGCAGTAACATTTGTCTCAAACGAAAATATTCAATCGCATTTTCTGCAAAAATTATGTTAACAGAAATCAGTTTGTAACCAAGAGCATGTCTGTTCTGTAAATTGGTTCATTTCGTATGTATAACTGTTATCACCCCGAGCATTGCCGCAGAAGATAAATAGCAATCTGGTATCTGATTGGTTGATATAATCCATTGCTTCCAGGCCTTCTACACATACATAAACATTTGGAGGTTTTATTAGCAAGACTGTCTAGTCACTATATCAATGAAAACCCGAGGGGTTCAAGTCCCCCGACATTGAAACAATTGATTTGACTTGGAACTGTAACTTTCAGTACCCAGCATGCAGAGCAATCCCAAGTGAGATCCAGTGGCAAGGTACCCACAATTACCAAATTTGTCCTAATCCGGTCAGGATTTCAGAAGATATTGTATGAAAACAGAATTTTAACTTGGCCTGGAGGTGGCGCCACCTATAGGCGGGTCAGCATGAAAAACAATCCCAAGTGAGATCTTGCGACGAAGTACCCACATACAAAATTTAAAAAGAATTCCTTCAGTTTTTCGAAAGTTATTGCCTGGAAACAAAATTTTAACTTAGACCCAGTTGGTGCCACCTGTAAGCAGATTGATGTGAAAAACAATTCCAAGCGAGATATTGAGGCGAGGTACCTACATACCAAATTTGAGAAGAATCCGTTCAGTTTTTCAGCAGTTATTGTCCGGAAATTAGGTCAGACGGACGCAAAATTTTAACTTGGCCCCCAGGTGCCGCCACCTATAGGCAGATCGGCGGGAAAAACAATCCCAAGTCAGATCTTGAGGAGAGGTACCCCACATACCAAATTTGAAAATAATCCGTTCAGTTTTTCAAAAGTTATTGTTCGGAAACAAAATTTTAACTTCGCCCCCAGGTGGTGCCACCTACAGGCGAATCGGCATGAAAACTTATTAAAGATTATTAATTAGGTAAATACAGAGAACAAATACAGATCTCATTCATGGAACTATCATTCATTCAAAATTGGAACTTAATTCTGTGAAATCCTAGATTCCAGGCTTTGACACATATATACTCTATTCCTTTGTGGAGACACTTACAATAGAAATATTCTGAGTACAGACGATGAAAATCTTTTTTGACAAGTTGTTTTGCGAATAGCTTCTGATGCCTATATTTGGAAATGAGAGATGTGTATTTGTACAAGTATATCGCCAGATTACCAAGAACTGAAGCATGCTGGGAAATCATTCTGGAATTGCATGATCATGTTCAAATGCCACAGATATAATGGGTAATATTTTCTTGCCCAAAGGGAAACGAAAGCAAATCGATACCAAAGGCAGAACGTCTGGCGCTATTAATTGGAATTTCTGCTACAAAGCTTTTTCTTGTCATTCGAAAAGCCCATGCCGAAGTTACAATAATTTAACAATACTTTATCGGGCTCTCGGTAAAAATCATATTCCCCTGAAAATATAAGACGGAGAGACATCTCCCAGATGTCCTTAACAGTAACAAAACGTTAATCTCGAGTCAAGAGGAAATGAAATCTAATTTGTGACAAACCCATTGGGAATTTGGGGTCATCCAGATGCTAAGCAAAAATTATCTGGATATGAGAAGAAAAGTTATGTTGGCTTGATTTTGTTAAAAATATCAGAAGCACATAATTCAATAGTGATGGATTTTAGAGTTATACTAATCTATTAAACTCTGCAATGATTCAATTCCACATGTTCTTTTTCAAATGGTTTGCAAAGGATTTTTCAGCAATCAATCTAATTGTTTTTCTCTTCTGGAATTAGTTGGTACCACCAATAACATTTCACTAACTGCAATTGCCTTTGCAGGGCTTCGTGTTTAGAATTAAGTACGCGAGCTAAAAATAGCTCACGTCAAAATATTTAGGAGAGGGTATTTGAAAGTCAGGCGAGTGGTTGCAATATAATACAATATAAAATATGACAGTTTACGTGAGCTACAAATCACTCTCGTGACATCAATTTACGCGAGTGTTTGCGTGCAGGTGAGCTATCACTCACGCTAAACACGAAACCCTGCCTTTGGCAGGGACTGAAAATTGTTTTTCCATGAGGTTTTCTATTTATCTCCTTACTTTATTGTTTTGGCAGTAACATTTGTCTCAAACGAAAGTATTCAATCGCATTTTCTGCAAAAATTATGTTAACAGAAATCAGTTTGTAACCAAGAGAATGTCTGTTCTGTAAATTGGTTCATTTCGTATGTATAACTGTTATCACCCCGAGCATTGCCTCAGAAGATAAATAGCAATCTGGTATCTGATTGGTTGATATAATCCATTGCTTCCAGGCCTTCTACACATACAGAAACATTTGGAGGTTTTATTAGCAAGACTGTCTAGTCACTATATCAATGAAAACCCGAGGGATTCAAGTCCCCCGACGTTGAAACAATTGATTTGACTTGGAACTGTAACTTTCAGTACCCAGCATGCAGAGCAATCCCAAGTGAGATCCAGTGGCAAGGTACCCACAATTACCAAATTTGTCCTAATCCGGTCAGGATTTCAGAAGATATTGTATGAAAACAGAATTTTAACTTGGCCTGGAGGTGGCGCCACCTATAGGTGGGTCAGCATGAAAAACAATCCCAAGTGAGATCTTGCGACGAAGTACCCACATACAAAATTTAAAAAGAATTCCTTCAGTTTTTCGAAAGTTATTGCCTGGAAACAAAATTTTAACGTAGACCCAGTTGGCGCCACCTGTAAGCAGATTGGTGTGAAAAACAATTCCAAGCGAGATATTGAGGCGAGGTACCTACATACCAAATTTGAGAAGAATCCGTTCAGTTTTTCAGCAGTTATTGTCCGGAAAATTAGGTCAGCTGGACGCAAAATTTTAACTTGGCCCCCAGGTGCCGCCACCTATAGGCAGATCGGCGGGAAAAACAATCCCAAGTCAGATCTTGAGGAGAGGTACCCACATACCAAATTTGAAAATAATCCGTTCAGTTTTTCAAAAGTTATTGTTCGGAAACAAAATTTTAACTTGGCCCCCAGGTGGCGCCACCTAGAGGCGAATCGGCATGAAAACAATCCCAAGCGAGATCTTGGGGCAAGGTACCCACATACCAAATTTGAAAAGAATCCGTTCAGTTTTTCAAAAATTATTGTCCGGAAATAAAATTTTAACTTGGCCCCCAGGTGGCACCACCTATAGGCGGATCGGCGTGAAAACCAAACCCAAGCAAGGTGTTTAGGTGAGGTACCCACAGACTAAATTTGAAAAGAATCTGTTCAGTTTTCCAGAAGTTATTGTCCAGAATCTAAGTCGGACGGATCCACGGACGGACGGACCTCAATTCTATAGTCCCCCTCTAGCCCTTCGGGCGTCGGGGGACAATAACATGCAATCTAATGACCGTCACCCCTCAGCCCAGTTTTTACTTACATAGTCTTGACCCATCCTTACAAGACAAGAGTATTGATCAATCGGTTAGGTGGTTATTACTGAGGATTTTGTAATAGTTTACAGAGTTTCATATTAGTTTTTATAATGTGATCATGTGACAGGTGACGGGTCATGTACAAGACAAATCTAACATGTCCACTGGAAGACAAGCGATGTTGGTGCTTGTCCACAGGAAGATAAGCAATGTTGGTGATGTACAAGACATTTAATTGTCCTGTGGTATTCTACAGTAAGATCTATGCTGAGAACAAAACCAACATAGAATTTACAATGTCTGACCGCCAATCATTGGTAATTTAGTTGTGAGGTATTCAATCGTTTCCTGTTCGTTTGCTCTGTTAACCAAGACTGTCACCTGACCTGGTGTTTGGATCACATTAATCTCATCCAACCCTGACACACAAACTGGAATAACCTGATTACCTGGGCAAAAAAACAGGACAGAGAAGTACATAAGGGTGAGTCTCACAAAACCCCTCGGCTTCCCCCAAGCAATTGAGAAAATATGATGAGACATACAAAGGGCTGGTGCTAGTTTTAATGTTAATTCATTTCATATCTTTCAATCCATAAATTTGTACAACCCTTGGATAGCATTTTCAAAACATTTCTATGCAATAATAGCCGGGCAAGCAGCTCAATGTTTAGTTCTTTATGACCTGTCATATCACCAACATCGCTGGTCTTCTAGTGGACAGGTTAAATCAATCAGAATGGACAACTCTCAAAAGCAACCAATCAGAATGGACATTTCTCAAAAGCAACCTAACACAAATACCAATCAGAATAGACGAAGTGATCAGTCAGTTATATACATATAACTTCCTCTGTCATGTCTGTAGACAACCGAATATAGCAGAAACTGTGTTCATATAAACCACATAAACTGAAGTGGAAGTACATTCCTTGCTAGAGTAGATGAAGCTACCATCAGACTATATATCTAATTAATATCATGATTTCCAGCTGATATGTCTAACTGTTTCGGAGTACTGGTTGCCCTTTCTAAAGTTGCACGGAAAACCGTCAAAAAAAGTCCATGTAGAAAAATCAATAGAGTTGCCGTGGTAATGGTGTGGTTGGCAGCATTCCCAGTGCTTCCACGTCTGAAGGAAGGCCAGGCTACATTTACATCACCATATTTAATTACCAATAAACACGACTGCTTTTAGCATATCGCTGATTACCCATTGAACATGAGATTGATCTAATCAAAACCCCTCGGCTTTCCCCAAGTGATTGTGACCCATGTGTAGTGTGAATTGGGGAAGAGATAGTTCTATGTGGGATGATCAAGATATACGGGTAGTACATTCAGGCATATAGGACAGAAATAGAAAATTATATATCTGTAAAGGGGCATAACTCTGTAAAATATGGGTCGAGGGGAGCCACTTTTGATAGGCGTCTGACTTGGCACTCTGTAAAATAAGAACCGAGACGAATAAGCTGTACCGAACATGGATCTGCAGATTGAACTTGTACATTCAGCTACAGATAACAAAATTGGAGATTATTACATCCGAAAAGGGGCATAACTCCATAAGCCGAGGCGAGTTATCCTTTGTTGGCTTGTAGAATACAACAATATAAATAAATTTCCAAAATATAGTAGCTATACCGAACACAGTTCCGCAGATATAGTTGGTTACATTCAGGCATATAAGACAGAAATAGAAATTAATAAATCAGTAAAGGGGCATAACTCTGTAAAGTATGGGCCGAGGGGAGCCACTTTCGATAGGCGTCTGACTTAGCACTACTGTAAAATAAGAACCGAGACAAATAAGCTGTACCGAACACGGATCTGCAGATATAACTTGTATATTGAACTACAGATAACAAAATCGGAGATTATTACATCCGAAAGGGGCATAACTCCATAAGCCGAGGCGAGTAATCCTTTGTTGGCTTGTAGAATACAACAATATACATAAGTTTCCAAAATATAGTAACTATACCGAACACAGTTCTGCAGATATAGTTGGTTACATTCAGGCATATAGGACAGAAATAGAAATTAATAAATCTGTAAAGGGGCAGAACTCTGTAAAATATGGGCCGAGGGAAGCCACTTTCAATAGGCGTCTGACTTAGCACTAGATAAATAAGTGTTGAAAATTTGGTGGTTGTATCTCAAGCGGTTTTGCCTAAAATGCATTAACGGACGGACGGACGGACGGACGTACATGGCAACGACAATACCCCGAGGCCAAAATGGCCGAGGGGTAAAAACTAAATCCTGCCCATTTTGAAAGTAAGACCTGCTGATAACACAGAGCGTTGAGTGCATCATTCTACAGCAGTGGTGAAATGGATGCCTGGGATCAATGTATATAAGGGATATAACTGACAAGGAGCCAAGGTTTTATTCTCAGAAAATACTAGTAATCGTTCAACTTGGAACAAAAGACTTCGACGAAATCCCTGGACTGAAACTAAGTGGCAAACACTTGAGTGAGTCATACTTTGTCGATAAATCAAACCAGTAAGATAATCTATTTGGCACACAGCTTGCAGATCAACTTATACATGATCTAAAGCAAATTTAAAAAAAACTTGGAATCAATACAAACCGCCACAAGTTATTGATTCAACTGGCTAATACAGTATGTATGTTATAAGAAATTCCAGTTTGTCCTAATATACCATATCTATCAGCTATGGATGTCAAATAACTTGATCAACATAGCAAGACTTGAACAATTAATTTCAATTATTTCTTTTAAAATCCTTGGAATTTAAACGCCAATGCCAAAGGTCCTGTTTTACTACACTGTGGGTGGAATACATACAATAAGAGCATTTTCACAGATAGGATTTCAAATAAAGAACGCCATCCACAGTTTGGGATATGCAAAGAGAATTGAAGAGCAAGTAGAGAATATTGTCCGTCAAGACGATACGGACGACATGAAAATGAAACAGGACTATCGGAACAATAACCGTCATTTCCCTTGCACATATATCACAAAATATTGCCCATAACCTCAGAAGAAATGTGAAAGAAATCCCATTCAATCACATCACCTGTCATAGAAAAACGACCTGCAGGAATACTACAGCCACATTACTATAGCTGCCATTTGGGGCAGGCATATAAAAATCTGCTAAGTTTTGAGCAGTTTAGTAAATAATAACTCAAGATAATACTATAGGCAAGCTATTATCAGTCTCTTTAAGATCACATGAATAATTAACACACCTGTAATTTATGTGAGGTTTGCTGAATCATAGAGAATAGATCATTTTAGATTCAGTTCCCGGGTGCTGTGACCTTAATCATTGACCTACTGACCTCAATATCAATAGCGTGAGAGTTATTCTCCCAATCTATATTCAGCGAACATTTGGAGCGGATTGACTAAAGACTTTAGTGTTCAGTGTAAAGTTAATGTGGTAAGAAGAATTTGTGACACACACACGGACAGAAAGCAAAAGTATATATTCCTGGACTGTGGTCCGCGGGGAATAATAAAGATGTAACCATTACTGTATCAAATCTGGAATGTAAATGTTTTAACAGCCGTACTGTATGGTATTGATATACTTTTTTAATCGGAAAAATTCCAGATGTTGAGAGAAGACACTGGGAAGAAGAAAGCAAACAGTGTTAAAATTTATTAATCAAAGAACATCCTCCATTGTTTTGGCTGGCTTCCAGATAACAATTCCTCAAATGTCATCAAAAGTGACCATTTCTGGTGATGGGGAAGACATTTAAGCAGGAATACTTTCAACCCCATTATAAATTAGCCCAGGGAATTCAGAACTAGCCACGACCGCCCACAAATCTAAGCATATAAAATCAATTCCTATTTTAACATTACCATGTGATTGGCATAAAATTCTCAATTGGATGATGGGACGAAAACTAGAACTGGACAAGAAATGACAGCTCTGCCATTGATTGTAAATAACTAGTACAGAACTGCACTCCGGGCTTAAATTTCTGGCTAAAAAAACTGAGGAATGAAAATCTGGTTAAAGCTTCCATGTTTCCAACCCTTGCTCTTGTGTATTGGTCCAGTCATGTATCTGGTAACAAACTGAAGTTGAAGCAAATGCTGTTAAATTGTCTTACTCTGGCCCTCAATCTTGATTAATTTCAAGAACCCATATTCTTTGAACAGTGTTTCATTGGGTAGGTTAATTCTTACAAAGTGAATTTCCATTCTGATTCAAGCTGAAAAGTGATCCAATTTACTCAGGAAGTACGGACGTACTGGCAGAATTAGGAATGATCTTCTACAGGGGATTCTTTATTATATAAGTAATCAATCCTGACATAAAATACCCATGTATGAGAATTGTTCGTGCTGCACTGAATTTATTGGAGAAGTGAAGGTTTCCTAGCAAGTTACTTGAATGTTCAGTTAATTCGGCCAATGCCATGGTTTGAGGATTGAAGTTAATAATATGTGATTGATAAATGAGTAACTAGTAACATTGATCCATTATTGTTATCTGATGGTTACCTCACTGTCATAACACAGGGGCTAAGTTTTCAGAGACATCGATGGATTAAGAATAGTGATCAGCGATACAGATTTTATATTTTTGGAACATCATGATGTCTTGTCGGCATCATTGACTGGAGGCCACGGCCACACTCGATCCCATCGTCCTAGTGTGAACTTGCCGTCTCTTTCACATGAGCAATATAAATCTCCCGTATAGACAGATGAAGGACATTCAATAAGGGGAAAGAGAAGTAGTTGGGGGAAAAACAGTCATGTTTATGTGGATATTTTTCGTTATGTTGCCATGGAAACCACAACATGAATTGCAGGCAAGCACCAAAAAGGTGCGTGGGCCCCTCAGCCTGTTTTTTTAGTCAAGTAGGACCAGGGCTGCATCTAGAGCCAATTTCTAATGAAACAAAAAACGAAAGTGCTGTTGTTGTTGTTCAATTTCGGAAATACGTATTACGTGTACATCTAGAAAAGCTTCTGGGAGTCTCAATATCCATTCCGATTGCATAGCTGGGTATTGAATTTCATGTTAATAAACCGGTTTGGCGCAATTCACTAAAAAAAATTGGACCCTCAATAATGAATTACGAAAAGGAACTGGGAGTTTGGGATCGGAAGCTGCAAAAAATCCCTGGATACAGCCCTGCGGATACAGTTTGTGTGATTTCTGTACCGTATATAATAGACTTCGTTTTCACGTGAGTGATGTGCTGGGATTACAGCATGCAAGAAAGTGTAGCTTTATCAGTGGCAATTTATACATTGCACAAGTGTGATAACAAGTTAATGGCATAGAAACACACTGATTGACACAGGCCCACCATTAACATTATGGGGGGGGGGGGCATGAGCTCCAGGTATGCAAACTGGTTCAAAATTGCCCAGAGTCAGACTAAAAATGGGCTCTCCTAATCACTCGTTTTAAATAATTTCCAAGGTACAGTAACATGTTTGGTGACAAAAATTGAAGCATTATGTTGTACCAGTTAAATGTGTGGACACAAATAAGGTTCATGCAAAAGTTTTAGGATAAATCTGATGTAGAATAGAATGATAAAATTGAAGAACAAGAGCCCAAGGGGCTTCAATATACGCCCGTATATCTGGAATTATATTGGTCCAAATTTCAAGTTTGTTTAATAGCCTTGATTCCAATTGGTAGCTAGCAAGTTAGCAACCCAGAGAAAGGTCTACAATTTTGTGCTTCTGAGAATGTAACGTATATCACATCTTATACTTGATTCAGTTTCATGGGACTGTGACCTTGACCTTTGATCGATTGATGTATGGCTCCTCTTTGCCATGCGAGTAAGGTATACTCAAAGTTTGGTACCAATCCATACCTTGTTATCGCATGGACAACAAATGTTAATGGATGAATGGATAGAACGCAACATCGCATTACATGACCTTGTCTTCGACAGGTATACGAAAATGTGACTTGTAATGAATTCCTGATTTTGGGGTCACAGTGACATTGACCTTCGACCTTGACCTAAATTTTGGTACACGACACATCGTCTTCCCTCAATGTATCAATGGACATAAAAAAATCATGATTTTTATAAATCTCATGATTTTGGGGGTCACAGTGACCTTGACGTTCGGCCTTGACCTACATTTTGGTACATGACACATCATGTCCCCCTAATGTATCCACTGACATAAAAAAAAATACTTTTCAAAGATTTATTGATTCTGAAGTCACAGTGACCTGGACTATTGACCTTGACCTAAATTTTGGTACATGATAAACCGTCTCCCCATATTCTCAATGGACACAAAAAATCAAGATTTTTAACAATTTCACGATTTTGGGGTCACAGTGACCTTGACGTTTGACCTTGACCAACATTTTGGTATGTGACACATCGTGTCCCCCTAATGTATCTACTGATACAAAAAAAATGTTATTTGTAATAATTTCCTGATTTTGGGGTAACAGTGACCTTTGACCTTGACCCATTTTTTTTGGTATGCGACACTTCATTTCCTCCTATTGAATCCACTCATAAAAAATTAGTAATTTTTATTGATTTCCTGATTTTTACGTCACACTGAACTTTGACCTTGATTCTGGGGTCACAGTGATCTTGACTATTGACCTGGATCTAAAGTTTGGTACATGACAAAACGGCTACCCGTAATTTCTCAATGGGCTCAAAAAATCATGATTTTTAACCATTTCACGATTTTGGGGTCACAGTGACCTTGACCTACATTTTGATATGTGCACATCGTGTCCCCCTAATGTATCTACTGACACAAAGAAATGTTATTTTTAATAATTTCCTGATTTTGGGGACAGTGACCTTTGACCTTGACCTATATTTTGGTATGCGACACTTCATTTCCCCCTATTGAATCCACTCACAAAAAATTAGAAATTTTTAATGATTTCCTGATTTTTCAGTCGCACTGACCTTTGACCTCTGACCTCGACCTACATTTGGTATGCAACACATCGTTCCCCCCTAGGGCATCCACTCACCAAAAATTAGAACTGTAGATAGAAAACTGTCAACGATCAATGATTTCCTAATTTTAGGCAACAGTGACCTTGACCTCTGACCTCGACCTTAATTTTGGTACGTGACACATCGTCTTCACCTAGCGTATCCACTCACAAAAATTTGCAACTGTGGATAGAAAACGTTCACAGATATAGACCGGACACGAACACTTCAGTGATTTCCTGTTTTTTTAGGCCAGTGACCTTTGACCTCTGACCTTGACCTTCATTTTGGTATGCGACACATCATCTCCCCATAGGGTATCCACTCACCAAAAATTAAAACTGTAGACAGAAAACTGTCCCAGATATAGACCGGGCACGGCGGACGGACAGACGGACGGAAACCGCCATCACATAATACGTCCGCCTTTTGGCGGGCGTATAAAAATGTTGTCCTTCATTTAAGGCGACGCGAAATTCAAACCTAACAGGGGTTCGAGTAACTCCCCGCCAGTTATTTCCTCTTGTACTTCTGAAATAAAATAATGTCACCAACCTGTTAATTATTACCATAAAGGAATAAATTTTAGGTGATTCAGCATGTGTGTGTGAAAAAGCAATGTACACTGCATCTCATACATATCACATGAGGCTGAGAAGCTGTGGATAGGAAAAAGTCCAAAACTTTAACATTTAGTCCCCCAGGGGCGGGGAAATCCTCCCGAGGGTAGTGCATAGGTTGAACAATTGTAGCATCATGTAAGCTCCCAGAATATATGGGAAATGGGGAGTTCCATCCAATGATAATCTTGAATCTTGAATGAACCAGGCTTTCTTGTATCAGGGAACCTTCAAAAGTCACAATGAAACATGCAAGCAAGGGTTCCCGATGGGCGTAGATAACAGTGCAAAAGCTAAGCCATCAATAAATAATAAAAAAATAAAATTAAAAATCATGAAATCATCATAACCATCTGAAAATCTAATCATTTCATCAGTCAACATTAAGGAAGCTCTCACCAAAGTTTGGTCAGGCCCGACTTGATAGATCTGCAGATATTCAGCGGACAAGAAAATTTTGACGGACGGACGGACGGACGGATGGACGGACGCACGTACATGGCAACGACAAGACCCCACAGCTGAGGGGTAAAAATCAACAAAATGTCCCCAATTTCAATAGGCTTGTGCCTTACCATGCAACAATGCTGTATACCAAATTGAAGTCTCCAGATGCAACGGTTCGGCTTTTAGAGCATTCAGGTCGTAATGTGGATATTTTTTGTTATGTTGCCATGGAAACCACAAAAACCACCAAAATGTCCCCAATTTCAATAGGCTTGTGCTTTACCATGCAACAATGCTGTATACCAAATTTGAAGTCTCCAGCTGCAACGGTTCACCTTTGAGAGCGGTCACGACACCATGTGGATATTTTTCGTTATGTTGCCATGGAAACCACAAAAATCAACTAAATGCGCCCAATTTCAATAGGCTTGTGCTTTACCACCCAACAATGCAGTATACCAAATTTGAAGTCTCCAGCTGGAACGGTTCACCTTTTAGAGCGGTCACGTCGTTATATGGATATTTTTCGTTATGTTGCCATGGAAACCACAAAAATCAACTAAATGTGCCCAATTTCAATAGGCTTGTGCTTTACCACCCAACAATGCAGTATACCAAATTTGAACACTCTAGCTGGAACGGTTCACCTTTTAGAGCGGTCACATCGTTCAGCCAGCCAGCCAGCCAGCCGGACAGAGTGACGACATGATCCCATCCGGCATATATGCCGATGGGATAAAAACTGTTGACCGCTTCTCTTTTGCAGGAAACTAGCCTATGTTTATGTATACTATGATTGTCCTTTTGAATTTTGTGCTAATACTGTTATATGGGATAGGTCTTTGGATTATGAACGCGGATATTCTTTAATGGATGACGGCTGGATTATGAATGGCGGACTAGACGCTTGTAATGGGTAATTTCCTCTTGCAACAATCGCCAGTTATACTAGCACACATATTCAACAAACAGAACAAGTTTTTTCCAAACATCACTGAAGTATGATTATGTTCAACAAGAAAAACTACCAGCAGGATAAGTTTCTGGAGGAGAAATGTTGCTACCTGCTGATAGCATAAAAAACTTCCACATTCTACATCTAGTGGAAATTTCTCAGAATAACATGCACGTGAGGCTCACAAAACCCCTCGGCTTCCCCCAAACAACTGAGAAATATGGTGAGAATGTGCAACATATTATAGCTATATTTACTACTCATCCATTTAGAGCATATCATTAATTGTGCGGATATAACAGCTACATTCGAGCATATATCACAAAATTATAAAGGGGCATAACTCTGTAAAATAAGGGTCGAGATGAATCATTTTTTGTAAGCTTCTACAATACAAGTAGCTAAATAAGTTTCCAATATTTGGTAGGCATCTGACTTATAACTAGGTAAGTATGTTTCCTAAATTTGGTCACTGTATCTCAAGCGGTTTTGCCTAAAATGCTGTGACAGACGGACGTAGGTACATCGATGGACGGACGGACGTACATGACATCGACAATACCCCAAGGCTAAAATGGTCGAGGAGTAAAAAGGTGATCTCTCTTTGACTTGTCAGGGGAAATTGGGGACCTTTCCTGCATTTAAAATATTCAATTTTTCACTTGCCAGTAATTAGACTTGGGTCACGAAAGGAGGGGTAAGATTTTCATTGATGTTTGTCAGGTGGAGAGTGTAATGACATACGGTGATGAACATCGAGTGCCATAAGGGATCACATCGATGCTGTCAAATGGTCTTTGCGAGTTGCCATTTCATACAGAAAACTTCAGACGCAGGTCTGGAATTATGCCTCTCGCGGCTATCATTAACCTAACTGTTTACGGAGGCTAGCCCTAAGGGGTGATGATTACATCTCAACGAGACACTAAGTACCTCCTGTTACATTTTTTTCTGCAGTACATACAAATCCATTCCAGTTCTTCAAAGGACTATTTCAGCTATTAAGCGGAACATCAGGGGAAGATTTTTGTTATTACTGAACCAGGAATCCTGTTGATAAAGAGATATCTGTAGGGCAAATTAGGAGCTATCAAGAGAGAAAAAAAATCTCAGAAGAGTCTATAATAATTCAGTTGCTCAGCTGGGGAAATCAGCGCAGTGTGGATGGGAGAGATTAGGAGGAATTAAAGCAGCGTTCATGCAAAATGAAACTTTCCCGCTCAAACAGCTATTAGTGTTAGATTAGGATAAACATTCTCAATATCTCGTATGGCCAACAATCTATCCCAATAGTCCCAGCATGGACAAGGTACAGTCACAATCTATCCCAATAGTCCCAGCATGGACAAGGTACAGTCACAATCTATCCCAATAGCCCAAGCATGGACAAGGTACAGTCACAATCTATCCCAATAGCCCCAGCATGGAGAAGGTACAGTCACAATCTATCCCAATAGCCCCAGCATGGACAAGGTACAGTAACCATCTATCCCAATAGCCCCAGCATGGACAAGGTACAGTCACAATCTATCACAATAGCCCCAGCATGGACAAGGTACAGTCACAATCTATCCCAATAGACCCAGCATGGACAAGGTACAGTCACAATCTATCCCAATAGCCCCAGCATGGACAAGGACAGGTACAGCCACAATCTATCCCAATAGTCCCCACATGGACAAGGTACAGTCACAATCTATCCCAAAAGCCCCAGCCTGGACAAGGTACAGTCACAATCTATCTCAATAGCCCCAGTCTGGATAAGGTACAGTCACAATCTATCCCAATAGCCCCAGCCTGTACAGTCACAATCTATCTCAATAGCCCCAGCATGGACAAGATACAGTCACAATCTATCCCAATAGTCCCAGCCTGGACGAGGTACAGTCACAATCTATCTCAATAGCCCCAGCCTGTACAGTCACAATCTATCCGAATGGCCCAAGCATGGACAGGTACAGTAACAATCTATCTCAATAGCCCCAGCCTGTACAGTCACAATCTATCTCAATAGCCCCAGCATGGACAAGGTACAGTCACAATCTATCCCAATAGTCCCAGCCTGGACAAGGTACAGTCACAATCTATCTCAATAGCCCCAGCCTGGACAGTCACAATCTATCCCAATAGTCCAAGCATGGACAGGTACAGTCACAATCTATCCCAATAACCCCAGCCTGGACAAGGTACAGTCACAATCTATCCCAATAGTCCCAGCATGGACAAGGTACAGTCACAAGCTATCCCAAAAGCCCCAGCCTGAACAAGGTACAGTCACAATCTCAATAGCCCCAGCCTGTACAGTCACAATCTATCCCAATAGCCCAAGCATGGACAGGTACAGTCACAATCTATCCCAATAGTCCCAGCATGGACAAGGTACAGTCACAAGCTATCCCAAAAGCCCCAGCCTGGACAAGGTACAGTCACAATCTATCCCAATAGCCCCAGCATGAACAAGGTACAGTCACAATCTATCCCAATAGCCCCAGCCTGGACAAGGTACAGTCACAATCTATCTCAATAGCCCCAGCCTGGGCAAAGTACAGTCACAATCTATCCCAATAGCCCCAGCCTAGATAAGGTACAGTCACAATCTATCCCAATAGCCCCAGCCTAGATAAGGTACAGTCACAATCTATCCCAATAGCCCCAGCCTGGACAAGGTACAGTCACAATCTATCCCAATAGCCCCAGCCTGTACAGTCACAATCTATCTCAATAGCCCCAGCATGGACAAGGTACAGTCACAATCTATCCCAATAGTCCCAGCCTGGACAAGGTACAGTCACAATCTATCTCAATAGCCCCAGCCCGGACAATCTACAGTCACAATCTATCCCAATAGCCCCAGCCTGGACAAGGTACAGTCACAATCTATCTCAATAGCCCCAGCCTGGACAAGGTACAGTCACAATCTATCCCAATAGCCCAAGCATGGACAAGGTACAGTCACAATCTATCCCAATAGGCCCAGCATGGACAAGGTACAGTAACAATCTATCCCAATAGCCCCAGCATGGACACGGTACAGTCAATGTCCTAATAATCCATCCCCACAAACTGTACATGTATGTTCCCACTCTAGACAGAAATATTAGCCAGGGAGAATCAGGATATGACATTTCTCTTCAATTCATGGAGCGATCAAGCTTTATTAGGCACAAATTGGACTCAAAATGTGTGATTGAAACTAAGTTATTAACTTGAATACTTAGAATTTGTTTGATCGTCGCTATATAGCTGAAATATTGCTGAACGTTACATTAAACCTTAATTCTCTCTCTCTCTCTTGGATGGTACAATATTGGGGAATTGATCGTACTAGTATTCAAACTAGAGTTCATTGAACACAACTGTCCCCTCCTCGGAAGCCATCTCTCTCAGATACAAATCTGCATATCTGCAACTCATGGTAATTGCGTCAAAAATCAATCTATAAACACCAGAAGTTAATGAGATTGTCAAGTCATTGGAGGGAAGATCCATAGCTTAGGCTGTAAATCACCCCAGCTGGGAGAAATTATGGACAAATTCCAGACTGCTGTTAATTAGGCAGAAAATTAATCTATGATCATCAAAAGTTATTCAGATCACCAACTTATTGGTGAGACCATTTATAGAAAGTTTCAAATCCATAGTTTTAAATTGTTTAGATTGTATTCCGCTCATGAGATCACCATTCATGAGATCACCGTTCATGAGATCCTCCCAGCTGGAAGAAATGGAGAAAAATGACCAGATTGTCCAGATTGCTGGTAATCCTGGTATAGGGGTTATAATAATGACCTACATTTAGATGATACTGCATGAACTACATGTATGTGGTATGGCACTGAATCAACACAGAATCTTAGTTGTAAAGGTGGGTTGTAATAGTAGTGTCAATATGTGAATGGACTGACTCCATATGGCTGTTTTCTTGTTAATTGGCACTTGATAAACCACAGTAACAATGTAACGTTACATCAATGGCCAAACAGAAACCAGCTTATTGGGTCAGTTCAACAAGGGTTATGTGTAACCCAGCAGCTCGTTGTTTTGGGTTTTGTCAATAACATGCAGCTTCGCATAAAGATCGAGCCCTTCAGGTTGCACATCACTGGCAATGACAATACATATTGTTATAAAAATTTGACTTCTTTGTCGGTGATGTTGAAGTTGGATTGAAAAATGAACTATATTCTAAAACTTGAAATAAAGATTACCTTTTTTTCCAAAAGTAAGCTTATACATGTCATTATGAATACATGTACAATTGAAATTTGGTCTGAGATGTGGGTGTGAAATGCCTGGACAAATATGGTTCGTGCAAATTTAAGCTTTAGGTTAAATCATGATGAGGAATGGGATTCGATACCAAAATTGAAGGAAATGGTGTCCTTCATTAAAGGCGACACAAAATTCCAAACCACCAGGGGCTCGGTACTGCGGGATTCCCCCCGCCGGTTATTTAATATTGTACTTCTGAAAAAAAATAATGTCATTAAACTATTAGTAATTACTATAAAGGAATATGTTGTAGTTGATTTGACGTGTTTGTGTATATACAATGTACACTGCATCTCCTACCTAATAGGTCAGTATCACATATAAGAGATATAAAATTAGAAATTGAAATATAAGGGTATGGGGTCGGGCGAAGTGTAAGTTAGGAGATAGAGGGTGGGCATCGGTGCCCCAAGGGTGGGGGCATGCTCCCCCGAGTCCAAAAGAAGTCAAAATTATTCTAAGTCCAGCCTAAACAAAAAAGATTAACCCAGAAAACTTTCAGAGTCCAAAAGAAGTCAAAATTATTCTAAGTCCAGCCTAAACATAAAAACTTAACCGGACACCGACACTGACACCGACACCAACACCAACACCGCCACTATCCCCCTCTCTCTCTCTCCCAATACCTCGCCTACTTCGTATACGGCGAGCTAACAAAATGGTGACATATTGTTCCTTTCCCCTAACATGATGGCTGGCAGTTCTGTGACACCTATTGTTACTGTCCTATAACATGGCGGCAGTTCTGTGATACCTATTGTTACTGTCCTATAACGTGGCGGCAGTTCTGTGACACCTATTGTTACTGTCCTATAACGTGGCGGCAGTTCTGTGATACCTATTGTTACTGTCCTATAACATGGCGGCAGTTCTGTGATACCTATTGTTACTGTCCTATAACGTGGCAAGAGTTCTGTGACATCTAATGTTACTGTCCTATAACGTGGCGGCAGTTCTGTGATACCTATTGTTACTGTCCTATAACGTGGCGGCAGTTCTGTGATACCTATTGTTACTGTCCTATAACGTGGCGGCAGTTCTGTGATACCTATTGTTACTGTCCTATAATGTGGCAAGAGTTCTGTGACACCTAATGTTACCTTCGTATGACATGGCGGCATTTCTATGAAACCCAGTGTTACCCTCCTATAGGAGCAGCTCTATAACTGATGGACAGTTCTGTGTCACCTTTTGTTACCCTCCTACAGATAGGAGCAGCTCTATATGTGATGGACAGTTCTGTCACCTTTTGTTACCCTCCTACAGATAAGAGTGACTCTATAAGCGATGGACAGTTCTGTGTCACCTATTGTTACCCTCCTACAGATAGGAGCAGCTCTATAACTGATGGACAGTTCTGTGTCACCTATTGTTACCCTCCTATAGATAGGAGCTCTAAAGTGATGGACAGTTCTGTGTCACGTATTGTTATCCTCCTACAGATAGGAGCGACTCTATAAGTGATGGACAGTTGTTTCACATTTTGTTACCCTCCTATAGGAGCAGCTCTATAAGTGATTGACAGTTCTGTGTCACCTTTTGTTATCTCCTACAGAAAGGAGGAGCTCTATAAGTGATGAATAGTTCTGTGTCACCTATTGTTACCCCCCTACAGATAGGAGGAGCTCTATAAATGATGGGCAGTTCTGTGTCACCTATTGTTACCCTCCTACAGATAGGAGGAGCTCTAAAGTGATGGACTGTTCTGTGTCACGTATTGTTACCCTCCTACAGATAGGAGCAGCTCTATAAATGATGGAGAGTTCTGTGTCACCTATTGTTACCCTCCTACATATAGCAGCAGCTCTATAACTGATGGACAGTTCTGTGTCACCTATTGTTACCCTCCTATAGATAGGAGGAGCTCTAAAGTGATGGACAGTTCTGTGTCACGTATTGTTATCCTCCTACAGATAGGAGCGTGGACAATTGTTTCACATTTTGTTACTCTCTTATAGGAGCAGCTCTATAAGTGATTGACAGTTCTGTGTCACCTTTTGTTATCTCCTACAGATAGGAGGAGCTCTATAAGTGATGACCAGTTCTGTGTCACCTATTGTTACCCTCCTACAGATAGGAGGAGCTCTAAAGTGATGGACAGTTCTGTGTCACGTATTGTTACCTCCTACAGATAGGAGCAGCTCTATACGTGATGGACAGTTCTGTCACCTTTTGTAACCCTCCTATAGGAGCAGCTCTATAAGTGAAGAACAGTTCTGTGTCACCTTTTGTTACCCTCCTATAGGAGCAGCTCTATAAGTGATGGACAGTTCTGTGTCACCTTTTGTCACCCTCTTATAGGAGCAGCTTTATAAGTGAAGGACAGTTCTGTGTCACCTTTTGTCATCCTCCTATAGGAGCAGCTCTATACGTGATGGACAGTTCTGTCACCTTTTGTTACCCTCTTATAGGAGCAGCTCTATAAGTAAAGGACAGTTCTGTGTCACCTTTTGTTACCCTCCTATAGGAGCAGCTCTATAAGTGATGGACAGTCTGTGTCACCTTTTGTCACCCTCTTATAGGAGCAGCTTTATAGGTGAAGGACAGTTCTGTGTCACCTTTTGTTATCCTCCTATAGGAGCAGCTCTATAAGTGAAGGACAGTTCTGTGTCACCTTTTGTTACCCTCCTATAGGAGCAGCTCTATAAGTGATGGACAGTTCTGTGTCACCTTTTGTCACCCTCTTATAGGAGCAGCTTTATAAGTGAAGGACAGTTCTGTCACCTTTTGTTATCCTCCTATAGGAGCAGCTCTATAAGTGGACAGTTCTGTGTCACCTTTTGTCACCCTCTTATAGGAGCAGCCTTATAAGTGAAGGACAGTTCTGTGTCACCTTTTGTCACCCTCCTATAGGAGCAGCTTTATAAATGAAGGACAGTTCTGTGTCACCTTTTGTCACCCTCTTATAGGAGCAGCTTTATAAGTGAAGGACAGTTCTGTGTCACCTTTTGTCACCCTCTTATAGGAGCAGCTTTATAAGTGAAGGACAGTTCTGTGTCACCTTTTGTTATCCTCCTATAGGAGCAGCTCTATAAGTGATGGACAGTTCTGTGTCACCTTTTGTCATCCTCTTATAGGAGCAGCTTTATAAGTGAAGGACAGTTCTGTGTCACCTTTTGTCACCCTCTTATAGGAGCAGCTTTATAAGTGAAGGACAGTTCTGTGTCACCTTTTGTCACCCTCTTATAGGATCAGCTTTATAAGTGAAGGACAGTTCTGTGTCACCTTTTGTCACCCTCTTATAGGAGCAGCTTTATAAGTGAAGGACAGTTCTGTGTCACCTTTTGTCACCCTCTTATAGGAGCAGCTTTATAAGTGAAGGACAGTTCTGTGTCACCTTTTGTCACCCTCTTATACATGTTATAGGAGCAGCTTTATAAGTGAAGGACAGTTCTGTGTCACCTTTTGTCACCCTCTTATAGGAGCAGCTTTATAAGTGATAAGACAAACTATGTGTCATACCTGGGGGCTCAACAAGAGGTAAGACAAACTATGTGTCATACTGGGGGCTCAACAAGAGGTAAGACAAACTATGTGTCATACTGGGGGCTCAACAAGAGGTAAGACAAACTATGTGTCATACTGGGGGCTCAACAAGAGGTAAGACAAGAGTTTAAGCTATCCACCTCCAGCTGCACAACACAGGTGTGGAGAGTCTGGAGTCTAACTATGTGTGTAAATGCTAGGCAGTAGAGAAAGAAGCCAGCTAGATGTTAGTCATGTTAGTAGACTAGATCCCTAGATGTTCGTCATGTTAGTAGACTAGATCCCTAGATGTTTATTTCTGGTTAAAGATTCTAGCTAATCAGCACTAAAAGTGTGATAACATATACAGAGATTGAAGCATACTAGAGAAGAGCTGTGACAGGCTAGGCTAGACTACCTTTATATGGGGAGAGATTTGTATTGTTCCATCTCCGTTCATCCACTGTAAAATAGAGGGCATGCTATAAACATCTACACCATCAACCTCATCAATGTGACCACATACACATACACATTGACAAACATATACACCAGTAACAGAAACAATAGAAGGAAATGAAGCTATAACAGCAATGTACTTTAAACATTCATGCAGTGGATGCTAATACAAGGTATGCTCAAATATAACATAACAGTTCAAGAGTAAGGCTTGAAATAATAGGGCAGGTCAAACATGCTAGGGACAAAACTGACCTGTATTAAAGAACAGCACATTGTGTCTCAGAGTTGTATCATATAACAGTACACTGTTTGTCTCAGAGTTGTATTATATAACAGCACATTGTCTATCTCAGAGTTGTATTATATAACAGCACATTGTCTGTCTGAGAGTTGTATTATATAACAGCACATTGTCTGTCTCAGAGTTGTATTATATAACAGCACATTGTCTGTCTCAGAGCTATATTATATAACAGCACATTGTCTGTCTCAGAGTTGTATTATATAGCAGCACATTGTCTGTCTCAGAGTTGTATTATATAACAGCACATTGTCTGTCTCATAGTTGTATCATATAACAGTACACTGTTTGTCTCAGAGTTGTATTATATAACAGCACATTGTCTTAAGAGTTGTATTATATATCAGTACATCGTCTGTCTCAGAGTTGTATTATATAACATCACGTTGTCTGAGAGTTATATTCTATATCAGCACATTGTCTCAGAGCTGTATTACATAACAGTACATTGTCTGAGAATTGTATTATATTACAGCATATAATCTGGCTCAGATTCGTATTACATAAGAGTCCCTTGTCTGAGTATTGTATTCCGTAACAGCAGGTTGTCTCAGAGTTGTATTATATAACATCACGTTGTCTATCTCAGAGTTGTATTATATAACAGCACATTGTCTGTCTCAGAGCTATATTATATAACAGCACATTGTCTGTCTCAGAGTTGTATTATATAACATCACGTTGTCTGAGTGTTATATTCTATATCAGCACATTGTCTAAGAGTTGTATTATATAACAGCAAATTGTCTGTCTCAAGAGTTATATTCTATATCAGCACGTTGTCTCACAGTTGTATATTATATAACAGCAAATTCTCTGTCTCAGAGTTGTATTATATAACAGCACATCGTCTGCCTCGGAGTTGTATTATATAACAGCACACTGTCTGAGAGTTGTATTATATAACAGCACATTGTCTGACAGTCATATTATATATCAGCACATGGTCTGTCTGAGAGTTGCATTATGTAACAGCACATTGTCTCAGAGTTGTATTTATAACAGCACATTGGCTGGCTGAGGGTTGTATTGCATAACGTCACATTGTCTTAGTGTTGTATTATATAACAGCACATTGTCTGAGAGTTGTATTACATAACAGCATATTGTCGGCCTCAGAGTTGTATTATATAACAGCATATTGTCGGTCTCAGAGTTGTATTATAATCAGTGCATTGTCTGTCTCAGATTTGTCTTATATAACAGCACAGTGTCTGTCTCAGAATATTATATAACTCAAAAATAGAATAATTCTTGTGCACAGATATGGCTTATGGTGAACATAAACCTCAAATACTGTTATTACTGATGGCAGACCTACAACAGCTTCAATATCAGCCATTTGTTCCATAACACTGGAAATGTGCATTAAAAATATGAAAGCCTAATTTAATCAACCTCTGGCAAAACCGTCCCATTTCTGAACAAGATTGATTACCATATGAATGAAGACTGATAGCATACAGAATAATGCCCATGGTTAATGTACAAATGTTCTGCTGATTTTGATGGAGTGATATTTGCAAAACATTCATTCTGGAAGAAATCACTTCCATTACAGAGCTCGCGGCCCGTCTGGATACATGGCATAAACTGGAACATGTCCAATTCTACAAAAAATAGAGTGCACTCCCAAGAACTATCAGCGGACAACATAGAATAAATGTTATCTAACCCAAATCTATCAGTCGTAAATCACGAACCGGCACGGAGTCAAATGCCGATACACGTAGTTTTAATGTATTGCAGGGCAAATGTACTGTGTGAGGCCCAGATCAATATGGGAGTTATCTGTACTGGTCTGAGAGGAGGCGTACTGTATGCAGGAACACTCACAGCTGTGTAAGCATACATCAGTCTGTTCCACCCTGATTAGATCAGACTTGATCCCTTTTGCTTAAATCAATACTCTATCTCGCCACAGGCTAGCAGGGAGTTGGTTCACTTGTAGAACCTGACCAACAGACTTCTCAGCTGATCAACAGTTTGGACAGGCAGAGTAGTCCCCCTTTGTAATGAGGATATCTGCACGCTTGTTTACTGAATGGACTGAACATTTCAGTCATCTTCATAAGAGATGTAATTACCATTTCATCACAGACAACACGTCATATGCTTTGACTCTGAACTATATATTTAAATTCATTAAGCCAGTTGACCGATGCACAAAACTGAGTCAGACTCAATTTGAAAGCTGCCAGTATATACATGTAACTTGTGCAGGTTTCAACTGTAGTGTATGGTAATTCAATCCCCCTATCTAAATCCAATGACCCCTCAATTTGGGGACAAACTTCAATCAGCTGTTCTAATAAATCGATCACCCTTTAAGATCATTGAAATAATGAAAATATAATGGAGTATGCATGATTTTGAACCTTTTTTTCAACTTCCTGTTCGAATAAATCTGAGTTTATAGAAGATTCCATTTCCTGTGATGGAATTATTAGATGGATTACCGTAAGTCTTTATGTACAATCAGTTTAGATGTACATGTGTACCTTCATATTCATGTGGAAGCAAAGGTATCTGATCGGCTGACAGCTGAAAACCAAGACTTAAAATGTGAGTGAATAGTAGGAGTACTGACCTGGAACTGCAGAGAAGAATTTGACGGCATCTCGATGTCCGTGGAAGGAGAGTTGTGCCTGTGCCATGGAGCAGTATGGGATGAAGCTGCCCGGGGTTACGCTGTCGTTCTTGTTATCACTGTAGACACGTATAACCCCTCCTGGTCTTCCACTGCCCACACCGGTCGTTATCTGCTGTTTGTTACCTGATACAAGAGGGAGATACGATATTGTGCTAATTACACATTCATTATCCACAATGAACTAATTTGTCTTTGTCTTGTTGTGACTCATGGAGTTTTAATCACTTCAGAGGGGACAAAATGTAAATGGGTTAATCAGATCAAGAAAGCATTATTGGTCACGTACTCTTAACCTGAAAACAACAGTGATTGACAGCAACAGTTCAGATTAATCAGTTATGGAGAAATACATGGCTTGAAAATTGTAATTGTGATGTCCCATTGCAAAAATTCAGAATTATGAAAGACTGATCAGTTTAATTTTACATTAACCAAATAATGCTTCCGAATAACCAAACTGCTACATGTACACTCTACAAGATATCGAAATGTGTCACCTTGCCACATGCATTTCCCCCATCCTCTTCAAAATGTAACAATAATATATATGTAGGTAACGAAACCCAGGGATTTACCATGGTACAGTATATAACAATATTAAACACTGAACTTTCTGAGATCAGTCAACTAGTATTATCATCCATTTTGTGGAGGGTATCAGTAGGGGGGGGTGGGGGTGTTGTTGATGTATTGATACTGAGGAGAAAGGGCCACAACTCTGGAGAAATCATAATACTAAGCATCTCCTTACAAAATTTCTAACTTCTTTAAGGGAGATAAAAACAGCCCAGGCAAAAATGTACCATAGCATATAGTGAAATTGTCAATAATGGGACATAGGTCTCGGTAAGTAAACAAGATGTCCATCAAATATTAACCGAGATATGGGCTAAACAAGCATATATTGATGTTGACTAAAACTCAAAGGAAATTGATCAAAACCCGCACATCTTCAATGTACTAAGCAGCTTCCATGTTAGTTTGGAAGATGTCATTCAAATAATAGCTAAGATATTATTGTCTGACAAGGGTTTGGACATATGGATGGATGGACAGATGGATGGATGGATGGACAGATGGACGGATGGATGGACGGACGGATGGATGTATGCATAGATGGACAAACTGATTCCTATTATGAATGAGCTGTGTATGTATGTAGAGATAAAACTGTTTACAAAAGATTTAGAAAATTTAACCTTCCATCTACTGAAAAAAAGAAATAAAAAATTCCAATCCTAATTAGTTTATTTGTAATGCCATAGACAGAGAAGTTTGATTTTTCGACATATTACCCAGTTTAAGGAATACAGAACTTTGAAGTTTAACCCTTGTCCTGTCGACAACGTGTATACACGTTCCTCGACTGTCAAGTTCCCAGTGTCAACTCCGGATATATACGTTCCGAGAAACCATCGCACGTTTGATTGTTTTTCGAAACAATTGGGGCCACGTGCGGAAAAATCAAACCAGGCACGGCTTACTCCAACTAAAACGTATTATTTCATTAATTATTTAACGTGAGTTCGGTGTTTATTACTAAAAAAGACACTTAGTTATGTGAAGATTGTCTACAAATGTAAAACAGAGCGTCATTTATTCGGAAAAGTTTGTTGAAACGCGTGAAAACGCACCTTGTTTACAAGTTTCTGCAAAGAAATCCCGAAAGCCCCTTCACACGTTAAAGATATGAAATTGAAGGGCAACAACTCTGCTTCCATTTCCGCACAATCTTTTGTGTGCCAAGTTGTATGAATGCATCGATTTTATTGAGTGAAAATGGCCATGTGTTTCGAGTCCTTTCCATTCAACTCCAATAAACGCGGGAAAATGCTTATCACCTGACGTAAGCCGACTTCCTGATTGGTCAAACTGCTTCAACTGCTCATTAGCATAAAATATTCACGAGTTACGCATGCGCCCTGGCCGATTTCGACGGAGTCAGAATGGCGCTTGGTTTCGCTGAGGGAAGCCACACTTCGCGTAAACAAAAGGATTTTTACCGATTTACTCGGAATATTCAATAAATATTCAATAATCGTTATGCTACGAGTAACCAGGAATACATACTGTGACATCTATAAGAATTTAGACGAGTTATTAAGTGGAGATGAAGCAAAACAGACCATCCATCGGTAGTACTCTGAACGTGATAGAATTCTAACGTGAGTTTTACGGTACACAATTTTTGCCGAATTACGATTCCTATGTATTTCTAAAGCTGTAAAATGACAAATATGTTCTGAATGTATGTTCAGGGTTTTAAAATGATGTATCGTGCATCAAATACTATCCATTATTTCAATTTATTTATCAATTCCCATGACCAGACAGTCGTGAGCCCATTTTGAACAGTTCAACTCTGCTTGACAGCATGGCACTCGCACATCGACCAGTGTATAAGTGGCCGACAGGACTAGGGTTAAGTCACCGAATTGGGTTTATTTTCTTCATTAAAGGAGTACTTACCTTATTTTTGTGTGTGACTATATTTATCAACAATCGTGTTCAAAACCTTATTATATAAAACTTATGTTGATGGAATGCGAAATAAAAGAAATATTGAATATTTTGTTGCTCGCCACGGCGTGCACTGGGCGCCGCCATTGCACCACTGTGTGACGTTTTTAGATGAGCGGAAGTGGATGTATACTCATCTAAAAACGTCACAACGTCATGGAGATTTAAGGTTGATGGTGTTGGTCATGCCGATGATTCACACGAGAAGGAAGCCAGTAAATTCACGGATGTTCTACTTGATTTCAGTAGTTCAAGTGTAATCATGAAAATGTTTACAAACTTAGAAGCATCGTCGCTCAACTCAAATCACTGGACAATTGCAGAGGACGCTCTTTTAGTTTATCGCTCAGCTTCAGATTTTGTCCAAATTGAATCGAGCAAGTCTCAGTTGAAAAACCTGGGGAAGAAAATTCTTCAGTTGGCGGAGATAACCAACAGTCTCCCCCCGTGGGATTTGCCGCGCCAGGTTTTTTCTAGAATTAAAACTCGGACCCAGAGTAATTCAAATGTCCGTAGTTGAAAAAGTCCCTGGATCAAGCGTTAGCCGTGGCGTCGTCCTGAATACTGACGTCATCAGTCACGTCATCCTACAGGCAACATGGCGGCGCCCACGTCGACCTCAAAGCGGAAACATGGCTTCACAAATTGTAATAAAAATAATAGGTTATCGCCCTCAACGACAGTAAAACAGTTGGTTATATTTCTTTAAGAGTCTAACCGTTGTAATAGGAACCTATATAAAATACCGTAAGTACTCCTTTAAGTTAAACTAAGCTTGTAAGCTTGATAATTTGTGAGAAATGAAAATGTTAACTTTTGAAATTTGACAATCTACATGTACAGTAAACCACACATATTTTTCTGCAATCTTGAAAAAGAAGGTTATTACATGAGATTGATCTAATCAAAACCCCTCGGCTTTCCCCAAGTGATTGTGACCCATGTGTAGTGTGAATTGGGGAAGAGATAGTTCTATGATATACCGGTAGTACATTCAGGCATATAGGACAGAAATAGAAAATTATATATCTGTAAAGGGGCATAACTCTGTAAAATATGGGTCGAGGGAGCCACTTTCGATAGGCGTCTAACTTAGCACTCTGTAAAATAAGAACCGAGACGAATAAGCTGTACCGAACATGGATCTGCAGATTTAACTTGTACAGCTTCAGGTAACAAAATTGGAGATTATTACATCCGAAAGGGGCATAACTCCATAAGCCGAGGCGAGTTATCCTTTGTTGGCTTGTAGAATACAACAAAATAAATCCGGGCACAGTTCTGCAGATATAGTTGGTTACATTCAGGCATATAGGACAGAAATAGAAATTAATATATCAGTAAAGGAGCATAACTCTGTGAAGTATGGGCCGAGGGGAGCCACTTTCGATAGGCGTCTGACTTAGCACTACTGTAAAATAAGAACCGAGACGAATAAGCTGTACCGAACACGGATCTGCAGATATAACTTGTACATTCAACTACAGATAACAAAATCAGAGATTATTACATCCGAAAGGGGCGTAACTCCATAAGCCGAGGCGAGTAATCCTTTATTGGCTTGTAGAATACAACAATATAAATAAGTTTCCAAAATATAGCAGCTATACCGAACACAGTTCTGCAGATATAGTTGGTTACATTCAGGCATATAGGACAGAAATAGAAACGCAGCAAGGAAGCAATCAGAGATTGCTCAATTGTATGCCCCCCTTCCGCTTTAATCCGACACTGCTCCACCATTGTTCTGTTTTGTATTGGTCTGTGGAGGCCTAATTTGGCTAATTATAAAAATTCTGTTTCAGTCACATTTTTCGGCATGCCTCGCATACTACATGTACATATTCCACCTGGGACTTTCGCCAAATTCAAAAATGTGACCTGGTTATGAGACCTACATTCCTTGGGAGTATATTGTGGTGAAATTATGAAGCGATCGTGAACTTTGAATTTTGCATCCAATTCACTCTTTTTGGGGCAATTTCATACTTCAGGACCTATGTGATCTACTTTGGAATGTGCTTTGGACAAATAAATATATCCCATTCATTTAGGTTTGATGAACAAAAGGCCATAACTCTTGAAAATATAACCGAAAGCAGAGAAACTTCAGCAATATTTCAGCTACATGTATATAGCGACACCTATGCACAACTATGGGTACTGACCACATATCATGCAAATTCCATAATTGTCCATACAATATTAACCGAGATCCAGCCCGGACAAGTCCCAATTCACAAAGATTTCAAGAACAAAAGGGCCATAACTCTTGAAATATACGCGAAACGCGGAGAAACTTCACACTGCACAACTACAGGGCATGCACTCACCACATATCCTGCAAATTCCATACTTGTCCATACAATATTAACCGAGATCCAGCCTGGACAAGTCCCAATTCACAAAGACTTGATGAACAAAGGGCCATAACTCTTGAAAATATATGCGAAACGCGAAGAAACTTCACGCTGCACAACTACAGGGCACTGACCACATACCCTGCAAATTTCATAATTGTCCATACAATATTAACCAAGATCCAGCCCGGACAAGTCCCAATTCACAGAGATTTCAGGAACAAAGGGCCATAACTCTTGAAAATATAGGCGGAACGGGGAGAAACTTTACGCTGCACAACTGTGGGGCACTGACCACATGTCATGCAAATTTCATACTTGTTCATACAATATTAACCAAGATCCAGCCCGGACAAGTCCCATTCACAGAGATTTCAGAAAAAGGGCCATAACTCTTGAAAATGATACCGGAACTCAGAAAAAACTCTACGCTGCACAACTATGAGCCACTGGCCACATTCCATGCAAGTTTCAATCCTGTCCATCAATTATTAACCGAGATATTGCGCGGACAAGAAATTCGGACGGACAGACAGACAGACGGACAGACGGACGGACAAAGCGATCGCTATATGCCCCCCCTCTAGTTAGAGGGGGGGCATAATTAATATATCTTTAAAGGGGCAGAACTCTGTAAAATATGGGCCGAGGGAAGCCACTTTCAATAGGCGTCTGACTTGGCACTAGATAAATAAGTGTTGAAAATTTGGTGGTTGTATCTCAAGCGGTTATGCCTAAAATGCGTTAACGGACGGACGGACGGACGGACGTACATGGCAACGACAATACCCAGAGGCCAAAATGGCCGAGGGGTAAAAACTAGATATATCATCGTAAGTTATTGGTATATTTTGAGGGGTTAGAGAGAGTTGAACGAAGCAAACACTTATAACACATGGGAACAATACCACCTGAGAATCTCTGGTTACCTGTTAAAAAGTGATAGTAAACCCTCAGACGAAGTGAAGGTCAAATGAAAGACAAAATTCAACTGTATCCAAATATATTTTTACTTCATTTATCTGATTTTTTCTAATCGGATAAAAAGTACTTGACTTTTTGTATGGTAACTCAAAAGTGCCAAGTCAATCTGAATCTTGCATTTAATTTCCTCGATTTTGGTGAAACATGCATATTGGAACAGTGAGTCTGGGTTGAAACTCAAAGTATACACACCTTAAGCTTGAATCAAGCATTGGAAAGTGCATACACAGTTTGAAATATATGTTTTTAGTCAGTGTGAAGTCACTGGACATAGATATGATCGAACAGACCACCATAGAATACCATGCTTCATTTGCAGTTTACTCTGTGTAATAAAATCATGAAAAATGAAAAAAAAAAATTTTCAACAGTTTTCAATGGTCTTTCATTTGATGTAAACTTTACTTGAGGGTTTACGATCACTTTAATGTTTGATCAAGGTGAGTAATTCCCTACTTCTGGTACACTATATGTATAACAGATGAAGTAACCAAATATAACTGCATTCACAATATTAACTCTGGAAGGAACACAGAGATAAACAGTAACCTGAAATCAACAAACTTTGGGGAAATATGATAGCTTGTGGACACTTGAGAGTAGTCACTAGTCATTGAGGATATTGTTGGCAATTATGATTAGAGAGAGAAACATGAGACCACACTCAGGAAGGAGGTTTGTTAAACATATACAAATATGCAAAAGGCAATATACAAATTTTGGTGCTTGTAGCCTGATGACCAGACTGGCAGATTGGCATAAGCTTGTCGGTATGACTCGGGGGTCTCAGGCTGGTAAGCAATGAAGGGTAACAGTATTGTTGGGGGATTGGTACTGCTAGTATGCCAGTTCAACTTTCATAGGCTGATTGACAGACTTGTACTGGCTTGATGTTTGTGTGACAGATAGTTTGACAGCCTGATTGACAGACTTGTACTGGCTTGATGTTTGTGTGACAGATAGTTTGACAGCCTGATTGGGGAATTAGTTCTGCCTTGATGTTTGTGTGACAGATAGTTTGACAGCCTGATTGGGGGATTTGTTCTGCCTTGATGTTTGTGTGACAGATAGTTTGAGTCTGATTGGGGGATTTGTTCTGCCTTGATGTTTGTGTGACAGATAGTTTGACAGCCTGATTGGGGAATTAGTTCTGCCTTGATGTTTGTGTGACAGATAGTTTGACAGCCTGATTGGGGGATTTGTTCTGCCTTGATGTTTGTGTGACAGATAGTTTGACAGTCTGATTGGGGGATTTGTTCTGCCTTGATGTTTGTATGCCAGATCAGTTATGATAGCCTGATTGGGGGATTTGTTCTACCTTGATGTTTGTATGCCAGATCAGTTATGATAGCCTGATTTGGAGATTTGTTCTGCCTTGATGCTTGTATGCCAGATCAGTTATGATAGCCTGATTGGGGGATTTGTTCTGCCTTGATGCTTGTATGCCAGGTCAGTTATGATAGCCTGATTAGGAGATTTGTTCTGCCTTGATGCTTGTATGCCAGATCAGTTATGATAGCCTGATTAGGAGATTTGTTCTGCCTTGATGCTTGTATGCCAGATCAGTTATGATAGCCTGATTGGGGGATTTGTTCTGCCTTGATGCTTGTATGCCAGATCAGTTATGATAGCCTGATTGGGGGATTTGTTCTGCCTTGATGCTATGCCAGATCAGTTATGATAGCCTGATTAGGAGATTTGTTCTGCCTTGATGCTTGTATGCCAGATCAGTTATGATAGCCTGATTGGGATTTGTTCTGCCTTGATGCTTGTATGCCAGATCAGTTATGATAGCCTGATTAGGAGATTTGTTCTGCCTTGATGCTTGTATGCCAGATCAGTTATGATAGCCTGATTAGGAGATTTGTTCTGCCTTGATGCTTGTATGCCAGATCAGTTATGATAGCCTGATTGGGGATTTGTTCTGCCTTGATGCTTGTATGCCAGATCAGTTATGATAGCCTGATTAGGAGATTTGTTCTGCCTTGATGCTTGTATGCCAGATCAGTTATGATAGCCTGATTAGGAGATTTGTTCTGCCTTGATGCTTGTATGCCAGATCAGTTATGATAGCCTGATTGGGGGATTTGTTCTGCCTTGATGCTTGTATGCCAGATCAGTTATGATAGCCTGATTAGGAGATTTGTTCTGCCTTGATGCTTGTATGCCAGATCAGTTATGATAGCCTGATTGGGAGATTTGTTCTGCCTTGATGCTTGTATGCCAGATCAGTTATGATAGCCTGATTAGGAGATTTGTTCTGCCTTGATGCTTGTATGCCAGATCAGTTATGATAGCCTGATTAGGAGATTTGTTCTGCCTTGATGCTTGTATGCCAGATCAGTTATGATAGCCTGATTGGGAGATTTGTTCTGCCTTGATGCTTGTATGCCAGATCAGTTATGATAGCCTGATTAGGAGATTTGTTCTGCCTTGATGCTTGTATGCCAGATCAGTTATGATAGCCTGATTGGGGGATTTGTTCTGCCTTGATGCTTGTATGCCAGATCAGTTATGATAGCCTGATTGGGGGATTTGTTCTGCCTTGATGCTTGTATGCCAGATCAGTTATGATAGCCTGATTGGGGGATTTGTTCTGCCTTGATGCTTGTATGCCAGATCAGTTATGATAGCCTGATTAGGAGATTTGTTCTGCCTTGATGCTTGTATGCCAGATCAGTTATGATAGCCTGATTGGGGGATTTGTTCTGCCTTGATGCTTGTATGCCAGATCAGTTATGATAGCCTGATTGGGGGATTTGTTCTGCCTTGATGCTTGTATGCCAGATCAGTTATGATAGCCTGATTAGGAGATTTGTTCTGCCTTGATGCTTGTATGCCAGATCAGTTATGATAGCCTGATTGAGGGATTTGTTCTGCCTTGATGCTTGTATGCCAGATCAGATATGATAGCCTGATTAGGAGATTTGTTCTGCCTTGATGCTTGTATGCCAGATCAGTTATGATAGCCTGATTAGGAGATTTGTTCTGCCTTGATGTTTGTATGCCAGATCAGTTATGATACCCTGATTAGGAGATTTGTTCTGCCTTGATGTTTGTATGCCAGATCAGTTATGATAGGCTGATTGGGGGATTTGTTCTGCCTTGATGCTTGTATGCCAGATCAGTTATGATAGCCTGATTGGGGGATTTGTTCTGCCATGATGCTTGTATGCCAGATCAGTTATGATAGCCTGATTAGGAGATTTGTTCTGCCTTGATGCTTGTATGCCAGATCAGTTATGATAGCCTGATTGGGGGATTTGTTCTGCCTTGATGCTTGTATGCCAGATAAGATATGATAGCCTGATTAGGAGATTTGTTCTGCCTTGATGCTTGTATGCCAGATCAGTTATGATAGCCTGATTAGGAGATTTGTTCTGCCTTGATGCTTGTATGCCAGATCGGTTATCATAGCCTGATTGGGGGATTTGTTCTGCCTTGATGTTTGTATGCCAGATCAGTTATGATAGCCTGATTAGGAGATTTGTTCTGCCTTGATGCTTGTATGCCAGATCAGTTATGATAGCCTGATTAGGAGATTTGTTCTGCCTTGATGCTTGTATGCCAGATCAGTTATGATAGCCTGATTGGGGGATTTGTTCTGCCTTGATGCTTGTATGCCAGATCAGTTATGATAGCCTGATTAGGAGATTTGTTCTGCCTTGATGCTTGTATGCCAGATCAGTTATGATAGCCTGATTAGGAGATTTGTTCTGCCTTGATGCTTGTATGCCAGATCAGTTATGATAGCCTGATTAGAAGATTTGTTCTGCCTTGATGCTTGTATGCCAGATCAGTTATGATAGCCTGATTGGGGGATTTGTTCTGCCTTGATGCTTGTATGCCAGATCAGTTATGATAGCCTGATTAGGTTGTTCTGCCTTGATGCTTGTATGCCAGATCAGTTATGATAGCCTGATTGGGGGATTTGTTCTGCCTTGATGCTTGTATGCCAGATCAGTTACGATAGCCTGATTAGGACATTTGTTCTGCCTTGATGCTTGTATGCCAGATCAGTTATGATAGCCTGATTAGGAGATTTGTTCTGCCTTGATGCTTGTATGCCAGATCAGTTATGATAGCCTGATTGAGGGATTTGTTCTGCCTTGATGCTTGTATGCCAGATCAGTTATGATAGCCTGATTGGGGGATATGTTCTGCCTTGATGCTTGTATGCCAGATCAGTTATGATAGCCTGATTGGGGGATTTGTTCTGCTTTGATGCTTGTATGCCAGATCAGTTATGATAGCCTGATTATGAGATTTGTTCTGTCTTGATGTTTGTATGCCAGATCAGTTATGATAGCCTGATTGGGGGATTTGTTCTGCCTTGATGCTTGTATGCCAGATCAGTTATGATAGCCTGATTGGGGGGTTTGTTCTGCCTTGATGATTGTATGCCAGATCAGTTATGATAGCCTGATTAGGAGATTTGTTCTGCCTTGAGGCTTGTATGCCAGATCAGTTATGATAGCCTGATTAGGAGATTTGTTCTGCCTTGATGCTTGTATGCCAGATCAGTTATGATAGCCTGATTAGGAGATTTGTTCTGCCTTGATGCTTGTATGCCAGATCAGTTATGATAGCCTGATTGGGAGATTTGTTCTGCCTTGATGCTTGTATGCCAGATCAGTTATGATAGCCTGATTAGGAGATTTGTTCTGCCTTGATGCTTGTATGCCAGATCAGTTATGATAGCCTGATTAGGAGATTTGTTCTGCCTTGATGCTTGTATGCCAGATCAGTTATGATAGCCTGATTGGGAGATTTGTTCTGCCTTGATGCTTGTATGCCAGATCAGTTATGATAGCCTGATTAGGAGATTTGTTCTGCCTTGATGCTTGTATGCCAGATCAGTTATGATAGCCTGATTAGGAGATTTGTTCTGCCTTGATGCTTGTATGCCAGATCAGTTATGATAGCCTGATTGGGAGATTTGTTCTGCCTTGATGCTTGTATGCCAGATCAGTTATGATAGCCTGATTAGGAGATTTGTTCTGCCTTGATGCTTGTATGCCAGATCAGTTATGATAGCCTGATTGGGGGATTTGTTCTGCCTTGATGCTTGTATGCCAGATCAGTTATGATAGCCTGATTGGGGGATTTGTTCTGCCTTGATGCTTGTATGCCAGATCAGTTATGATAGCCTGATTGGGGGATTTGTTCTGCCTTGATGCTTGTATGCCAGATCAGTTATGATAGCCTGATTAGGAGATTTGTTCTGCCTTGATGTTTGTATGCCAGATCAGTTATGATAGCCTGATTGGGGGATTTGTTCTGCCTTAATGCTTGTATGCCAGATCAGTTATGATAGCCTGATTGGGGGATTTGTTCTGCCTTGATGCTTGTATGCCAGATCAGTTATGATAGCCTGATTAGGAAATTTGTTCTGACTTGATGCTTGTATGCCAGATCAGTTATGATAGCCTGATTGAGGGATTTGTTCTGCCTTGATGCTTGTATGCCAGATCAGATATGATAGCCTGATTAGGAGATTTGTTCTGCCTTGATGTTTGTATGCCAGATCAGTTATGATACCCTGATTAGGAGATTTGTTCTGCCTTGATGTTTGTATGCCAGATCAGTTATGATAGGCTGATTGGGGGATTTGTTCTGCCTTGATGCTTGTATGCCAGATCAGTTATGATAGCCTGATTGGGGGATTTGTTCTGCCATGATGCTTGTATGCCAGATCAGTTATGATAGCCTGATTAGGAGATTTGTTCTGCCTTGATGCTTGTATGCCAGATCAGTTATGATAGCCTGATTGGGGGATTTGTTCTGCCTTGATGCTTGTATGCCAGATAAGATATGATAGCCTGATTAGGAGATTTGTTCTGCCTTGATGCTTGTATGCCAGATCAGTTATGATAGCCTGATTAGGAGATTTGTTCTGCCTTGATGCTTGTATGCCAGATCGGTTATCATAGCCTGATTGGGGGATTTGTTCTGCCTTGATGTTTGTATGCCAGATCAGTTATGATAGCCTGATTAGGAGATTTGTTCTGCCTTGATGCTTGTATGCCAGATCAGTTATGATAGCCTGATTAGGAGATTTGTTCTGCCTTGATGCTTGTATGCCAGATCAGTTATGATAGCCTGATTAGAAGATTTGTTCTGCCTTGATGCTTGTATGCCAGATCAGTTATGATAGCCTGATTGGGGGATTTGTTCTGCCTTGATGCTTGTATGCCAGATCAGTTATGATAGCCTGATTAGGTTGTTCTGCCTTGATGCTTGTATGCCAGATCAGTTATGATAGCCTGATTGGGGGATTTGTTCTGCCTTGATGCTTGTATGCCAGATCAGTTACGATAGCCTGATTAGGACATTTGTTCTGCCTTGATGCTTGTATGCCAGATCAGTTATGATAGCCTGATTAGGAGATTTGTTCTGCCTTGATGCTTGTATGCCAGATCAGTTATGATAGCCTGATTGAGGGATTTGTTCTGCCTTGATGCTTGTATGCCAGATCAGTTATGATAGCCTGATTGGGGGATATGTTCTGCCTTGATGCTTGTATGCCAGATCAGTTATGATAGCCTGATTGGGGGATTTGTTCTGCTTTGATGCTTGTATGCCAGATCAGTTATGATAGCCTGATTATGAGATTTGTTCTGTCTTGATGTTTGTATGCCAGATCAGTTATGATAGCCTGATTGGGGGATTTGTTCTGCCTTGATGCTTGTATGCCAGATCAGTTATGATAGCGGACACGATTGGGGAGTTTGTTCTGCCTTGATGATTGTATGCCAAGATCCAGTTATGATAGCCTGATTAGGAGATTTGTTCTGCCTTGAGGCTTGTATGCCAGATCCCATTATGATAGCCTGATTAGGAGATTTGTTCTGCCTTGATGCTTGTATGCCAGATCAGTTATGATAGCCTGATTAGGAATTTGTTCTGCCTTGATGCTTGTATGCCAGATCAGTTACTTATTAGCCTGATTGGGAGATTTGTTCTGCCTTGATGCTTGTATGCCAGATCAGTTATGATAGCCTGATTAGGAGAATTGTTCTGCCTTGATGCTTGTATGCCAGATCAGTTATGATAGCCGGATTGGGGGATTTGTTCTGCCTTGATGCTTGTATGCCAGATCAGTTATGATAGCCTGATTAGGCGATTTGTTCTGCCTTGATGCTTGTATGCCAGATCAGTTATGATAGCCTGATTGGGAGATTTGTTCTGCCTTGATGCTTGTATGCCAGATCAGTTATGATAGCCTGATTAGGAGATTTGTTCTGCCTTGATGCTTGTATGCCAGATCAGTTATGATAGCCTGATTAGGAGATTTGTTCTGCCTTGATGCTTGTATGCCAGATCAGTTATGATAGCCTGATTGGGAGATTTGTTCTGCCTTGATGCTTGTATACCAGATCAGTTATGATAGCCTGATTGGGGGATTTGTTCTGCCTTGATGCTTGTATGCCAGATCAGTTATGATAGCCTGATTGGGGGATTTGTTCTGCCTTGATGCTTGTATGCCAGATCAGTTATGATAGCCTGATTGGGAGATTTGTTCTGCCTTGATGCTTGTATGCCAGATCAGTTATGATAGCCTGATTAGGAGATTTGTTCTGCCTTGATGTTTGTATGCCAGATCAGTTATGATAGCCTGATTGGGGGATTTGTTCTGCCTTAATGCTTGTATGCCAGATCAGTTATGATAGCCTGATTGGGGGATTTGTTCTGCCTTGATGCTTGTATGCCAGATCAGTTATGATAGCCTGATTAGGAAATTTGTTCTGCCTTGATGCTTGTATGCCACATCAGTTATGATAGCCTGATTGGGGGATTGTTCTGCCTTGATGCTTGTATGCCAGATCAGTTATGATAACCTGATTAGGAGATTTGTTCTGCCTTGATGCTTGTATGCCAGATCAGTTATGATAGCCTGATTAGGAGATTTGTTCTGCCTTGATGGTTGTATGCCAGATCAGTTATGATAGCCTGATTGGAGGATTTGTTCTGCCTTGATGTTTGTATGCCAGATCAGTTATGATAGCCTGATTAGGAGATTTGTTCTGCCTTGATGCTTCTATGCCAGATCAGTTATGATAGCCTGATTAGGAGATTTGTTCTGCCTTGATGATTGTATGCCAGATCAGTTATGATAGCCTGATTGGAGATTTGTTCTGCCTTGAGGCTTGTATGCCAGATCAGTTATGATAGCCTGATTAGGAGATTTGTTCTGCCTTGATGCTTGTATGCCAGATCAGTTATGATAGCCTGATTAGGAGATTTGTTCTGCCTTGATGCTTGTATGCCAGATCAGTTATGATAGCCTGAGTAGGAGATTTGTTCTGCCTTGATGCTTGTATGCCAGATCAGTTATGATAGCCTGATTGGGGGATTTGTTCTGCCTTGATTGTTGTATGCCAGATCAGTTATGATAGCCTGATTAGGAGATTTGTTCTGCCTTGATGCTTGTATGCCAGATCAGTTATGATAGCCTGACTGGGGGATTTGTTCTGCCTTGATGCTTGTATGCCAGATCAGTTATGATAGCCTGATTAGGAGATTTGTTCTGCCTTGATGCTTGTATGCCAGATCAGTTATGATAGCCTGAAGAGGAGATTTGATCTGCCTTGATGCTTGTATGCCAGATCAGTTATGATAGCCTGATTAGGAGATTTGTTCTGCCTTGATGCTTGTATGCCAGGTCAGTTATGATAGCCTGAAGAGGAGATTTGTTCTGCCTTGATCCTTGTATGCTAGATCAGTTATGATAGCCTGATTAGGAGATTTGTTCTGCCTTGATGCTTGTATGCCAGATCAGTTATGATAGCCTGATTAGGAGATTTGTTCTGCCTTGATGCTTGTATGCCAGGTCAGTTATGATAGCCTGAAGAGGAGATTTGTTCTGCCTTGATGCTTGTATGCCAGATCAGTTATGATAGCCTGATTAGGAGATTTGTTCTGCCTTGATGTTTGTATGCCAGATCAGTTATGATACCCTGATTAGGAGATTTGTTCTGCCTTGATGTTTGTATGCCAGATCAGTTATGATAGGCTGATTGGGGGATTTGTTCTGCCTTGATGCTTGTATGCCAGATCAGTTATGATAGCCTGATTGGGGGATTTGTTCTGCCATGATGCTTGTATGCCAGATCAGTTATGATAGCCTGATTAGGAGATTTGTTCTGCCTTGATGCTTGTATGCCAGATCAGTTATGATAGCCTGATTGGGGGATTTGTTCTGCCTTGATGCTTGTATGCCAGATAAGATATGATAGCCTGATTAGGAGATTTGTTCTGCCTTGATGCTTGTATGCCAGATCAGTTATGATAGCCTGATTAGGAGATTTGTTCTGCCTTGATGCTTGTATGCCAGATCGGTTATCATAGCCTGATTGGGGGATTTGTTCTGCCTTGATGTTTGTATGCCAGATCAGTTATGATAGCCTGATTAGGAGATTTGTTCTGCCTTGATGCTTGTATGCCAGATCAGTTATGATAGCCTGATTAGGAGATTTGTTCTGCCTTGATGCTTGTATGCCAGATCAGTTATGATAGCCTGAAGAGGAGATTTGTTCTGCCTTGATGCTTGTATGCCAGATCAGTTATGATAGCCTGATTGGGGGATTTGTTCTGCCTTGATGCTTGTATGCCAGATCAGTTATGATAGCCTGATTGGGGGATTTGTTCTGCCTTGATGCTTGTATGCCAGATCAGTTATGATAGCCTGATTGGGGGATTTGTTCTGCCTTGATGCTTGTATGCCAGATCAGTTATGATAGCCTGATTAGGAGATTTGTTCTGCCTTGATGTTTGTATGCCAGATCAGTTATGATAGCCTGATTGGGGGATTTGTTCTGCCTTAATGCTTGTATGCCAGATCAGTTATGATAGCCTGATTGGGGGATTTGTTCTGCCTTGATGCTTGTATGCCAGATCAGTTATGATAGCCTGATTAGGAAATTTGTTCTGCCTTGATGCTTGTATGCCACATCAGTTATGATAGCCTGATTAGGGGATTTGTTCTGCCTTGATGCTTGTATGCCAGATCAGTTATGATAACCTGATTAGGAGATTTGTTCTGCCTTGATGCTTGTATGCCAGATCAGTTATGATAGCCTGATTAGGAGATTTGTTCTGCCTTGATGGTTGTATGCCAGATCAGTTATGATAGCCTGATTGGAGGATTTGTTCTGCCTTGATGTTTGTATGCCAGATCAGTTATGATAGCCTGATTAGATTTGTTCTGCCTTGATGCTTCTATGCCAGATCAGTTATGATAGCCTGATTAGGAGATTTGTTCCGCCTTGATGCTTGTATGTCAGATCAGTTATGATAGCCTGATTGGGGGATTTGTTCTGCCTTGATGCTTGTATGCCAGATCAGTTATGATAGCCTGATTAGGAGATTTGTTCTGCCTTGATGCTTGTATGCCAGATCAGTTATGATAGCCTGATTAGGAGATTTGTTCTGCCTTGATGCTTGTATGCCAGATCAGTTATGATAGCCTGAGTAGGAGATTTGTTCTGCCTTGATGCTTGTATGCCAGATCAGTTATGATAGCCTGATTGGGGGATTTGTTCTGCCTTGATGCTTGTATGCCAGATCAGTTATGATAGCCTGATTAGGAGATTTGTTCTGCCTTGATGCTTGTATGCCAGATCAGTTATGATAGCCTGACTGGGGGATTTGTTCTGCCTTGATGCTTGTATGCCAGATCAGTTATGATAGCCTGATTAGGAGATTTGTTCTGCCTTGATGCTTGTATGCCAGATCAGTTATGATAGCCTGAAGAGGAGATTTGATCTGCCTTGATGCTTGTATGCCAGATCAGTTATGATAGCCTGATTAGGAGATTTGTTCTGCCTTGATGCTTGTATGCCAGGTCAGTTATGATAGCCTGAAGAGGAGATTTGTTCTGCCTTGATCCTTGTATGCCAGATCAGTTATGATAGCCTGATTAGGAGAATTGTTCTGCCTTGATGCTTGTATGCCAGATCAGTTATGATAGCCTGATTAGGAGATTTGTTCTGCCTTGATGCTTGTATGCCAGGTCAGTTATGATAGCCTGAAGAGGAGATTTGTTCTGCCTTGATGCTTGTATGCCAGATCAGCTATGATAGCCTGATTAGGAGATTTGTTCTGTCTTGATGCTTGTATGCCAGATCAGTTATGATAGCCTGATTGGGGGATTTGTTCTGCCTTGATGTTTGTATGCCAGATCAGTTATGATAGCCTGATTGGGGGATTTGTTCTGCCGCGTGCTTGTATGCCAGATCAGTTATGATAGCCTGATTAGGGGATTTGTTCTGCCTTGATGCTTGTATGCCAGATCAGTTATGATAGCCTGATTAGGGGATTTGTTCTGCCTTGATGCTTGTATGCCAGATCAGTTATGATAGCCTGATTGGGGGATTTGTTCTGCCTTGATGCTTGTATGCCAGATCAGTTATGATAGCCTGATTAGGAATTTGTTCTGCCTTGATGCTTGTATGCCAGATCGGTTATGATGACACCGGTTAGGAGATTTGTTCACCTTGATGGCATAATGCCAGGTCAATTCGTAGTAGCTGATTCCGGAGTTTGTTCTGCCGCCGTGTGCCATGCCAGATCAGTTATGGTAAATGATTAAGGAGATTTGTTCCTGCCTTTGTTGCTTGGCAGCCACCGGATCAAGTTCTGATAGCCTGGTCAGGAGATTTGTTCACGCCTTGAATGGCGTGTGCCAGGTCAGTTATGATAGCCTGATTAGGAGAATTGTTCTGCCTTGATGCTTGTATGCCAGATCAGTTATGATAGCCGGATTGGGGATTGTTCTGTGATGCTTGTATGCCAGATCAGTTATGATAGCCTGATTAGGAGAATTGTTCTGCCTTGATGCTTGTATGCCAGATCAGTTATGATAGCCGGATTGGGGGATTTGTTCTGCCTTGATGCTTGTATGCCAGATCAGTTATGATAGCCTGATTAGGAGATTTGTTCTGCCTTGATGCTTGTATGCCAGATCAGTTATGATAGCCTGATTGGGAGATTTGTTCTGCCTTGATGTTGTATGCCAGATCAGTTATGATAGCCTGATTAGGAGATTTGTTCTGCCTTGATGCTTGTATGCCAGATCAGTTATGATAGCCTGATTAGGAGATTTGTTCTGCCTTGATGCTTGTATGCCAGATCAGTTATGATAGCCTGATTAGGAGATTTGTTCTGCCTTGATGCTTGTATGCCAGATCAGTTATGATAGCCTGATTAGGAGATTTGTTCTGCCTTGATGCTTGTATGCCAGATCAGTTATGATAGCCTGATTAGGAGATTTGTTCTGCCTTGATGCTTGTATGCCAGATCAGTTATGATAGCCTGATTGGGAGATTTGTTCTGCCTTGATGCTTGTATGCCAGATCAGTTATGATAGCCTGATTAGGAGATTTGTTCTGCCTTGATGCTTGTATGCCAGATCAGTTATGATAGCCTGATTGGGGGATTTGTTCTGCCTTGATGCTTGTATGCCAGATCAGTTATGATAGCCTGATTAGGGAGATTTGTTCTGCCTTGATGCTTGTATGCCAGATCAGTTATGATAGCCTGATTGGGGGATTTGTTCTGCCTTGATGCTTGTATGCCAGATCAGTTATGATAGCCTGATTGGGGGATTTGTTCTGCCTTGATGCTTGTATGCCAGATCAGTTATGATAGCCTGATTGGGGGATTTGTTCTGCCTTGATGCTTGTATGCCAGATCAGTTATGATAGCCTGATTAGGAGATTTGTTCTGCCTTGATGTTTGTATGCCAGATCAGTTATGATAGCCTGATTGGGGGATTTGTTCTGCCTTAATGCTTGTATGCCAGATCAGTTATGAAAGCCTGATTGGGGGATTTGTTCTGCCTTGATGCTTGTATGCCAGATCAGTTATGATAGCCTGATTAGGAAATTTGTTCTGCCTTGATGCTTGTATGCCACATCAGTTATGATAGCCTGATTAGGGGATTTGTTCTGCCTTGATGCTTGTATGCCAGATCAGTTATGATAACCTGATTAGGAGATTTGTTCTGCCTTGATGCTTGTATGCCAGATCAGTTATGATAGCCTGATTAGGAGATTTGTTCTGCCTTGATGGTTGTATGCCAGATCAGTTATGATAGCCTGATTGGAGGATTTGTTCTGCCTTGATGTTTGTATGCCAGATCAGTTATGATAGCCTGATTAGATTTGTTCTGCCTTGATGCTTCTATGCCAGATCAGTTATGATAGCCTGATTAGGAGATTTGTTCCGCCTTGATGCTTGTATGTCAGATCAGTTATGATAGCCTGATTGGGGGATTTGTTCTGCCTTGATGCTTGTATGCCAGATCAGTTATGATAGCCTGATTAGGAGATTTGTTCTGCCTTGATGCTTGTATGCCAGATCAGTTATGATAGCCTGATTAGGAGATTTGTTCTGCCTTGATGCTTGTATGCCAGATCAGTTATGATAGCCTGAGTAGGAGATTTGTTCTGCCTTGATGCTTGTATGCCAGATCAGTTATGATAGCCTGATTGGGGGATTTGTTCTGCCTTGATGCTTGTATGCCAGATCAGTTATGATAGCCTGATTAGGAGATTTGTTCTGCCTTGATGCTTGTATGCCAGATCAGTTACTTATGATAATGGTGGAGGGTGTTCCCTGCAGTGGCATGCCAGATCAGTTATGATAGCCTGATTGGGGGATTTGATTTGTTCTGCCTTGATGCTTGTATGCCAGATCAGTTATGATAGCCTGATTAGGAGATTTGTTCTGCCTTGATGCTTGTATGCCAGATCAGTTATGATAGCCTGATTGGGGGATTTGTTCTGCCTTGATGCTTGTATGCCAGATCAGTTATGATAGCCTGATTAGGAGATTTGTTCTGCCTTGATGCTTGTATGCCAGATCAGTTATGATAGCCTGAAGAGGAGATTTGTTCTGCCTTGATGCTTGTATGCCAGATCAGTTATGATAGCCTGATTAGGAGATTTGTTCTGCCTTGATGCTTGTATGCCAGATCAGTTATGATAGCCTGATTAGGAGATTTGTTCTGCCTTGATGCTTGTATGCCAGGTCAGTTATGATAGCCTGAAGAGGAGATTTGTTCTGCCTTGATCCTTGTATGCCAGATCAGTTATGATAGCCTGATTAGGAGATTTGTTCTGCCTTGATGCTTGTATGCCAGATCAGTTATGATAGCCTGATTAGGAGATTTGTTCTGCCTTGATGCTTGTATGCCAGGTCAGTTATGATAGCCTGAAGAGGAGATTTGTTCTGCCTTGATGCTTGTATGCCAGATCAGTTATGATAGCCTGATTAGGAGATTTGTTCTGCCTTGATGTTTGTATGCCAGATCAGTTATGATAGCCTGATTGGGGGATTTGTTCTGCCTTGATGCTTGTATGCCAGATCAGTTATGATAGCCTGATTGGGGGATTTGTTCTGCCTTGATGCTTGTATGCCAGATCAGTTATGATAGCCTGATTGGGGGATTTGTTCTGCCTTGATGCTTGTATGCCAGATCAGTTATGATAGCCTGATTAGGAGATTTGTTCTGCCTTGATGCTTGTATGCCAGATCAGTTATGATAGCCTGATTGGGGATTTGTTCTGCCTTGATGCTTGTATGCCAGATCAGTTATGATAGCCTGATTGGGGGATTTGTTCTGCCTTGATGCTTGTGTGACAGATCAATTATGATAGCCTGATTAGGATTTGTTCTGCCTTGATGCTTGTATGCCAGATCAGTTATGATAGCCTGATTAGGAGATTTGTTCTGCCTTGATGCTTGTATGCCAGATCAGTTATGATAGCCTGATTGGGGGATTTGTTCTGCCTTGATGTTTGTATGCCAGATCAGTTATGATAGCCTGATTAGGAGATTTGTTCTGCCTTGATGCTTGTATGCCAGATCAGTTATGATAGCCTGATTAGGAGATTTGTTCTGCCTTGATGCTTGTATGCCAGATCAGTTATGATAGCCTGATTGGGGGATTTGTTCTGCCTTGATGCTTGTATGCCAGATCAGTTATGATAGCCTGATTAGGAGATTTGTTCTGCCTTGATGCTTGTATGCCAGATCAGTTATGATAGCCTGATTAGGAGATTTGTTCTGCCTTGATGCTTGTATGCCAGATCAGTTATGATAGCCTGATTAGGAGAATTGTTCTGCCTTGATGCTTGTATGCCAGATCAGTTATGATAGCCGGATTGGGGGATTTGTTCTGCCTTGATGCTTGTATGCCAGATCAGTTATGATAGCCTGATTAGGAGATTTGTTCTGCCTTGATGCTTGTATACCAGATCAGTTATGATAGCCTGATTGGGAGATTTGTTCTGCCTTGATGCTTGTATGCCAGATCAGTTATGATAGCCTGATTAGGAGATTTGTTCTGCCTTGATGCTTGTATGCCAGATCAGTTATGATAGCCTGATTAGGAGATTTGTTCTGCCTTGATGCTTGTATGCCAGGTCAGTTATGATAGCCTGAAGAGGAGATTTGTTCTGCCTTGATCCTTGTATGCCAGATCAGTTATGATAGCCTGATTAGGAGATTTGTTCTGCCTTGATGCTTGTATGCCAGATCAGTTATGATAGCCTGATTAGGAGATTTGTTCTGCCTTGATGCTTGTATGCCAGGTCAGTTATGATAGCCTGAAGAGGAGATTTGTTCTGCCTTGATGCTTGTATGCCAGATCAGTTATGATAGCCTGATTAGGAGATTTGTTCTGTCTTGATGCTTGTATGCCAGATCAGTTATGATAGCCTGATTGGGGGATTTGTTCTGCCTTGATGTTTGTATGCCAGATCAGTTATGATAGCCTGATTGGGGGATTTGTTCTGCCTTGATGCTTGTATGCCAGATCAGTTATGATAGCCTGATTGGGGGATTTGTTCTGCCTTGATGCTTGTGTGACAGATCAATTATGATAGCCTGATTGGGGGATTTGTTCTGCCTTGATGCTTGTATGCCAGATCAGTTATGATAGCCTGATTAGGAGATTTGTTCTGCCTTGATGCTTGTATGCCAGATCAGTTATGATAGCCTGATTGGGGGATTTGTTCTGCCTTGATGTTTGTATGCCAGATCAGTTATGATAGCCTGATTAGGAGATTTGTTCTGCCTTGATGCTTGTATACCAGATCAGTTATGATAGCCTGATTAGGAGATTTGTTCTGCCTTGATGCTTGTATGCCAGATCAGCTATGATAGCCTGATTGGGGGATTTGTTCTGCCTTGATGCTTGTATGCCAGATCAGTTATGATAGCCTGATTAGGAGATTTGTTCTGCCTTGATGCTTGTATGCCAGATCAGTTATGATAGCCTGATTAGGAGATTTGTTCTGCCTTGATGCTTGTATGCCAGATCAGTTATGATAGCCTGATTAGGAGATTTGTTCTGCCTTGATGCTTGTATGCCAGATCAGTTATGATAGCCTGATTGGGGATTTGTTCTGCCTTGATGCTTGTATGCCAGATCAGTTATGATAGCCTGATTAGGAGATTTGTTCTGCCTTGATGCTTGTATGCCAGATCAGTTATGATAGCCTGATTGGGAGATTTGTTCTGCCTTGATGCTTGTATGCCAGATCAGTTATGATAGCCTGATTAGGAGATTTGTTCTGCCTTGATGCTTGTATGCCAGATCAGTTATGATAGCCTGATTAGGAGATTTGTTCTGCCTTGATGTTTGTATGCCAGATCAGTTATGATAGCCTGATTGGGGGATTTGTTCTGCCTTAATGCTTGTATGCCAGATCAGTTATGATAGCCTGATTGGGGGATTTGTTCTGCCTTGATGCTTGTATGCCAGATCAGTTATGATAGCCTGATTAGGAAATTTGTTCTGCCTTGATGCTTGTATGCCACATCAGTTATGATAGCCTGATTGGGGGATTTGTTCTGCCTTGATGCTTGTATGCCAGATCAGTTATGATAACCTGATTAGGAGATTTGTTCTGCCTTGATGCTTGTATGCCAGATCAGTTATGATAGCCTGATTAGGAGATTTGTTCTGCCTTGATGGTTGTATGCCAGATCAGTTATGATAGCCTGATTGGAGGATTTGTTCTGCCTTGATGTTTGTATGCCAGATCAGTTATGATAGCCTGATTAGGAGATTTGTTCTGCCTTGATGCTTCTATGCCAGATCAGTTATGATAGCCTGATTAGGAGATTTGTTCTGCCTTGATGCTTGTATGCCAGATCAGTTATGATAGCCTGATTGGGGGATTTGTTCTGCCTTGATGCTTGTATGCCAGATCAGTTATGATAGCCTGATTAGGAGATTTGTTCTGCCTTGATGCTTGTATGCCAGATCAGTTATGATAGCCTGATTAGGAGATTTGTTCTGCCTTGATGCTTGTATGCCAGATCAGTTATGATAGCCTGAGTAGGAGATTTGTTCTGCCTTGATGCTTGTATGCCAGATCAGTTATGATAGCCTGATTGGGGGATTTGTTCTGCCTTGATGCTTGTATGCCAGATCAGTTATGATAGCCTGATTAGGAGATTTGTTCTGCCTTGATGCTTGTATGCCAGATCAGTTATGATAGCCTGACTGGGGGATTTGTTCTGCCTTGATGCTTGTATGCCAGATCAGTTATGATAGCCTGATTAGGAGATTTGTTCTGCCTTGATGCTTGTATGCCAGATCAGTTATGATAGCCTGAAGAGGAGATTTGATCTGCCTTGATGCTTGTATGCCAGATCAGTTATGATAGCCTGATTAGGAGATTTGTTCTGCCTTGATGCTTGTATGCCAGGTCAGTTATGATAGCCTGAAGAGGAGATTTGTTCTGCCTTGATCCTTGTATGCCAGATCAGTTATGATAGCCTGATTAGGAGATTTGTTCTGCCTTGATGCTTGTATGCCAGATCAGTTATGATAGCCTGATTAGGAGATTTGTTCTGCCTTGATGCTTGTATGCCAGGTCAGTTATGATAGCCTGAAGAGGAGATTTGTTCTGCCTTGATGCTTGTATGCCAGATCAGTTATGATAGCCTGATTAGGAGATTTGTTCTGTCTTGATGCTTGTATGCCAGATCAGTTATGATAGCCTGATTGGGGGATTTGTTCTGCCTTGATGTTTGTATGCCAGATCAGTTATGATAGCCTGATTGGGGATTTGTTCTGCCTTGATGCTTGTATGCCAGATCAGTTATGATAGCCTGATTGGGGATTTGTTCTGCCTTGATGCTTGTATGCCAGATCAGTTATGATAGCCTGATTGGGGGATTTGTTCTGCCTTGATGCTTGTATGCCAGATCAGTTATGATAGCCTGATTAGGAGATTTGTTCTGCCTTGATGCTTGTATGCCAGATCAGTTATGATAGCCTGATTGGGATTTGTTCTGCCTTGATGTTTGTATGCCAGATCAGTTATGATAGCCTGATTAGGAGATTTGTTCTGCCTTGATGCTTGTATGCCAGATCAGTTATGATAGCCTGATTAGGAGATTTGTTCTGCCTTGATGCTTGCATGCTGACCAGTTATGATAGCCTGATTGGGGATTTGTTCTGCCTTGATGCTTGTATGCCAGATCAGCAGATAGCCTGATTAGGAGATTTGTTCTGCCTTGATGCTTGCATGCCAGATCAGTATGGGAGATTTGTTCTGCCTTGATGCTTGTATGCCAGATCAGTTATGATAGCCTGATTAGGAGAATTGTTCTGCCTTGATGCTTGTATGCCAGATCAGTTATGATAGCCGGATTGGGGGATTTGTTCTGCCTTGATGCTTGTATGCCAGATCAGTTATGATAGCCTGATTAGGCGATTTGTTCTGCCTTGATGCTTGTATGCCAGATCAGTTATGATAGCCTGATTGGGAGATTTGTTCTGCCTTGATGCTTGTATGCCAGATCAGTTATGATAGCCTGATTAGGAGATTTGTTCTGCCTTGATGCTTGTATGCCAGATCAGTTATGATAGCCTGATTAGGAGATTTGTTCTGCCTTGATGCTTGTATGCCAGATCAGTTATGATAGCCTGAGTAGGAGATTTGTTCTGCCTTGATGCTTGTATGCCAGATCAGTTATGATAGCCTGATTGGGGGATTTGTTCTGCCTTGATGCTTGTATGCCAGATCAGTTATGATAGCCTGATTAGGAGATTTGTTCTGCCTTGATGCTTGTATGCCAGATCAGTTATGATAGCCTGACTGGGGGATTTGTTCTGCCTTGATGCTTGTATGCCAGATCAGTTATGATAGCCTGATTAGGAGATTTGTTCTGCCTTGATGCTTGTATGCCAGATCAGTTATGATAGCCTGAAGAGGAGATTTGATCTGCCTTGATGCTTGTATGCCAGATCAGTTATGATAGCCTGATTAGGAGATTTGTTCTGCCTTGATGCTTGTATGCCAGGTCAGTTATGATAGCCTGAAGAGGAGATTTGTTCTGCCTTGATCCTTGTATGCCAGATCAGTTATGATAGCCTGATTAGGAGAATTGTTCTGCCTTGATGCTTGTATGCCAGATCAGTTATGATAGCCTGATTAGGAGATTTGTTCTGCCTTGATGCTTGTATGCCAGGTCAGTTATGATAGCCTGAAGAGGAGATTTGTTCTGCCTTGATGCTTGTATGCCAGATCAGCTATGATAGCCTGATTAGGAGATTTGTTCTGTCTTGATGCTTGTATGCCAGATCAGTTATGATAGCCTGATTGGGGGATTTGTTCTGCCTTGATGTTTGTATGCCAGATCAGTTATGATAGCCTGATTGGGGGATTTGTTCTGCCTTGATGCTTGTATGCCAGATCAGTTATGATAGCCTGATTGGGGGATTTGTTCTGCCTTGATGCTTGTATGCCAGATCAGTTATGATAGCCTGATTGGGGGATTTGTTCTGCCTTGATGCTTGTATGCCAGATCAGTTATGATAGCCTGATTAGGAGATTTGTTCTGCCTTGATGCTTGTATGCCAGATCAGTTATGATAGCCTGATTGGGGGATTTGTTCTGCCTTGATGTTTGTATGCCAGATCAGTTATGATAGCCTGATTAGGAGATTTGTTCTGCCTTGATGCTTGTATACCAGATCAGTTATGATAGCCTGATTAGGAGATTTGTTCTGCCTTGATGCTTGTATGCCAGATCAGCTATGATAGCCTGATTGGGGGATTTGTTCTGCCTTGATGCTTGTATGCCAGATCAGTTATGATAGCCTGATTAGGAGATTTGTTCTGCCTTGATGCTTGTATGCCAGATCAGTTATGATAGCCTGATTAGGAGATTTGTTCTGCCTTGATGCTTGTATGCCAGATCAGTTATGATAGCCTGATTAGGAGAATTGTTCTGCCTTGATGCTTGTATGCCAGATCAGTTATGATAGCCGGATTGGGGGATTTGTTCTGCCTTGATGCTTGTATGCCAGATCAGTTATGATAGCCTGATTAGGAGATTTGTTCTGCCTTGATGCTTGTATGCCAGATCAGTTATGATAGCCTGATTGGGAGATTTGTTCTGCCTTGATGCTTGTATGCCAGATCAGTTATGATAGCCTGATTAGGAGATTTGTTCTGCCTTGATGCTTGTATGCCAGATCAGCTATGATAGCCTGATTAGGAGATTTGTTCTGCCTTGATGCTTGTATGCCAGGTCAGTTATGATAGCCTGAAGAGGAGATTTGTTCTGCCTTGATCCTTGTATGCCAGATCAGTTATGATAGCCTGATTAGGAGATTTGTTCTGCCTTGATGCTTGTATGCCAGATCAGTTATGATAGCCTGATTAGGAGATTTGTTCTGCCTTGATGCTTGTATGCCAGGTCAGTTATGATAGCCTGAAGAGGAGATTTGTTCTGCCTTGATGCTTGTATGCCAGATCAGTTATGATAGCCTGATTAGGAGATTTGTTCTGCCTTGATGTTTGTATGCCAGATCAGTTATGATAGCCTGATTAGGAGATTTGTTCTGCCTTGATGCTTGTATGCCAGATCAGTTATGATAGCCTGATTAGGAGATTTGTTCTGCCTTGATGCTTGTATGCCAGATCAGTTATGATAGCCTGATTAGGAGATTTGTTCTGCCTTGATGTTTGTATGCCAGATCAGTTATGATAGCCTGATTAGGAGATTTGTTCTGCCTTGATGCTTGTATGCCAGATCAGTTATGATAGCCTGATTAGGAGAATTGTTCTGCCTTGATGCTTGTATGCCAGATCAGTTATGATAGCCTGATTGGGGGATTTGTTCTGCCTTGATGCTTGTATGCCAGATCAGTTATGATAGCCTGATTAGGAGATTTGTTCTGCCTTGATGCTTGTATGCCAGATCAGTTATGATAGCCTGATTAGGAGATTTGTTCTGCCTTGATGCTTGTATGCCAGATCAATTCAATAGGTATAATGGGGGATCAGTACTGGCTTGATGCTTGTATGCCAGATAAGTTTAATAGTCTTGGTTGGGGGATCAGTACTGGCTTGATGCTTCTATACTCGATTAGTTCGATAGCCTGATTGGGAGAGGGGTATTGGCTTGATGCTTGCGAAGAAGAGTTGCCTGGTGACTGACCAGCTTGTAGCAATAATCACAAATCCAGCCTCAATCATTATTGTTTAGAGTTGTATATGAAGCCAAAGCCTGGATTGGTGAGGAAGGCCAGCAATGTACCATGGTGAGTGTTAAACAGGAAGTAGTTAAACAGATCCACCTTTAATAAACTGGATGTGCTTTAATTCATGGTAATACTAATAACACACACGCATCATTCTCGCCAGCATGCTATCAACAAGGCAATAAGGCATTTCAGCAAGCAATGGTAATTAAGAATGAAATCTTGGTCAATGGTAAGAATAGAAACAAATGTAAATTTTACCTCTGGGGAATCCCTCCTCTTCATCTGTACAATTATAGTATTTGTGTCAGTGCTTTATACTTACAATTATCTCACAACTATTACATATACGCCTTTTAGGTTAAATATCACATTAATTCACTTGCCACCTCCACCCCAGGCGGGCCCTCCCTATTCTGAAACCCTTTTTTCTTTCTAATTTTCTTCTCAAATATTCCTAAATGTAACCAAAGCAAATTTTTCATGAAATGGTAGAACTCATTTCCATACCGCCCAAGAAGCTAAAGAGAGATAACAATTTGACTACAGATATCTCATTCAAATATGAATTTAGATAAAGGGGCACACATCACATACTTGCACTGGTCTCCAAGACAAAGCCATTCAGAACTTCCATAATTTAGTTAATTATAATTCCGGGCATTAAACATAGATTGGGCACAATATGGGTTTGCAGGTTCTACGAAAAAATACACACACAACATGCCAGTTGTAAAGTTTGCGAGCAGAGATGACTTACTTTCTGAGAGAGGTACAGAGATGATGACACCATTGCCTGTTCCTATCCATAATCTCTTACAAGCTATCAGCATAGCGGTGATCCGCACAAATGAGAATCCCAGTTTTCCTGTACCTGATAATGGCAATATTGTAACAGTATTAGTACTATGTACGCAATGGGATCAGCATCTGTGAGCATTACAGAGTTACCTCCTCTCCCCATTGAATGAAAACCAGAGCGGTTAAGTCCCCCGACGTTGAACAATCGTAACATTCAGTACCCACCATGGAGAGCAATCCCAAGTGAGATCCAGTGGCAAGATACCCACGATTACCAAATTTGTCCTAATCTGGTCAGGTTTTCAGAAGGTATTGTCCGAAAACGAAATTTTAACTTGGCCCACCAGTGGTGTCCATTCAGTTTTTGAAAAGTTATTGTCCAGAAAAGAATTTTAAACTAGCCCCCAGGTGGTGCCACCTATACGTAAATCGGCGTGAAAAACAATCCCAAGCGAGATCTTCAGGGGAGGTACCCAAATACCAAATTTGAAAAGAATCCATTCAGTTTCTCTGAAGTTATTGTCCAGCAACGAAATTTTAACTTGGTCCCCAGATGGCACTACCTAAAAGCGGATTGACGTGAAAATCATCATTATTAAGTTATTGTCCGGAAATAAAATCGGACGGACTGACAGACGGACGGATCCCAATACTATAGTTCCCCTTCAGCCCTTCGGGCGTCGGGGGACAATTACTCAGTAAGCAGGTTAGCGCAATCCCGCTCTCTAAAATGAAGGTCAAAAAGGTCGTTTTGATTCCTTCTTAACCAATAAATTGAAAACTTCAAGCACATTAATCTATCTATTTTTCCATGTCCTGAAATTAATTTGCCATTTGAAGAACCAGTCAATGTTGTTTCAACAGCATGATAGATATTTGGCCAATTATTATGCAAATTAGACAGATGACAATTTATTTTTTTACTACCATTTGATGGAGATATATATGTCTGTGTGCACCTCAAGAGGATTTTGCTGAATTCATTATTTAAACTGATTTATTTAGCAAAAACGACCTTTTTTACCTCAATTTTAGAGAGCGGGATCACCCTAACCTGGTAAATACAGATAGGTGATACAGCTCACATAATGAGTCGTGATGAGGATCAAAAACACAGAGTTCACAATGGTTTCTAATACACCTAATCCACCCTACAGAATCGACAAAGATGATTATAGGTGAAGGCAACCGTGCATGTGCCGCACAACTGGTGATTATAGGTCATTCAGTTCTTTTTGTTCTCAAGTGCAGCGAGATTTGTACCAGATGCCAGCTGCAACACACAAAATTTGGCGATGATCCAGTTGATAGATGTGTGCAACCATGCTCTTATATACTGTTGCCTCCACCCACAATAATTTTTTGCCGTTTCATTACTGTACATGTGTAATGAGACTGTGTGAGAGTCGATGCCACTCCTCAACTCAGCACATCATCAAACATAATCACTGCCAATGTTATTTCATTGTGCAAGAAATTCTTATAGGTCTCCAGTGAATCAGGGGATACCTCTCAGGTTTGAAACATCCGATTGGTCCATTCAAATTTAAGAAGAAATATCTGGTATGTCATTGGCTCCTGGAGACAATTGAATGAACATCTAACTAATGAGGGACGTTCTTTCTGTGATGGTCCATTAACCCTCTATTTCCTCTCTCTCTCTGTACTGCCAGTTTGGACAGTTCTAAACTGGTATCAACGCTGTCATTAACATGAATGAAGGGACGACTTAAGGTAGTCCGCTGGTGGTTTTGGGCTTTGGCAGCCATTTTTCATGTATTTGCCGGTTTCTCTCATCTCTCTTTCCTAGGTTAAGAGATAGGTATTCCCTTCAAAAAGCTTCTAACCGAGAACTTTGCACAGCAACATTCATCCAATTTGATAAATTTTGATAGACTATGTGATTATCTTCACACAGTTAGAATATAAGAAAAAGTTAAATACTATTTACATGATTTTTTCATGGATATGCTTTAACCAAGAATATTCCCTATGTTTTCTGGATTGTCAAATGGAGCATTTGTCAGTTCATTTAACAGTGGCAACAGCTAAAAAATGCACACCAACCTATATTTTTTTCTTTGTTTTCCACATATTACACAATTATGAATGCAACAAAACACATTATTCAAAAAGTTAATTACTTTGATTTACCAAAAGCGCACATCTTTAAGTATATATATACTTATTGATATCTACGTAGCTTCAATACGAGTTCAATCCGAGTTCTCCAAAATGATGCAAGTTGATGAAAATATTTGTCCAGAAATTCCGCTTTTCATATGACCATGACAGACAATATTTTAACTATTTTAATTGTACTGATATGATACGAGAGGGTTAAACGTATTTGCCTTGCACCTGGTTAATGAATAGTACTATTGTATAATATGCCCTGTTACCATTCTCAGATTGGTAAGAATTTTGGCGTGTTTAGTACAAAGATGTTTGATTGTTTTTGTAGAGAATGGAGAGAGAGCTGCTGTGATCATACCTAACATCTTACTGACGTATGGCTCTATATCCACGTCCTGTAGATGTTGGTGAGTGTAGGCGTGGTACAGCCTGAGCGTACTGTCCAGACGTATTGACACCCAGACACCATCCCCTATCCACGCCAGCTGTCTCACCTGGCTCTCCTTACGAGGATGGGCATCAAATGTATTCTATCAGGACAGAAATCATGGAGAAATGGCATTATGTTACCCATACGACATTTAAATTGGAGAAATACAATCAAACACATATTAAGAGAACCACCACAGCTGACTAGCCACCTTTTCCCAGCCCTTGTCCATCTTTTGCTGATTTCTTCTTAAAGGTTTGGCGTATGGTCATATAAATTTATCCACTTGTCTATCTAGGCAAGTATGTGATTAGTCAGGCATGTTGTTGTGTTGTTACAGAATATTTTGGAAGATGTTGAAAATAGCACACCTAAAGATAATGACAATGCATGTGCAGTGCAATTAATATTGGTGAAGGCAATTCATTTTTAACCATACAGATGACAATGAATTTGAATCAATATAACAAATGTATCTTTTTTTACTGGTACATAAAGATTAATTCAGGGAATTGCTTATAATTCAGTAATAGGTTAAACATTAATCGCCTTTACAAATTTTTATATCGTAACCTTTCTTTCTCTGTATTTTGCAGGAGCTTCTTCCATATTGTGTACAATTCAGATTTACTGAAAATGACACAGTCTAATGTTTTCCCTTTATTCTTGTGTTTCATGCTTCCACTCTCAGTATAGAACATTTACACATGTCCATGTAGGAACCAACTGCACTGCACTTGCATTGTCATTATATGCTTTTCAGTGTTTTCCAAAATTTTCTGTAACAAAACACTCACATCACTATGCACTTAATAAACAGACTGGTATTTAAATTCATCTCAACCAATGAAATGTATTAGATGCAGAAGCTCGGAGGTAATATTTACTATCATTCTGGTATCAATGAAAAACATTTGAGGTAACTGTGCCAAAAACCATTCCCATCTTACCATGTACAAAATTCATAAATGAATATGAAAATGTTGCAGTATATATGATCTGTTGTGCACAGGTTTCTGTGTCATCAACGTAGATTAAGACAGAACCAGCAGAAATGTCTCCATTTGATGGTGAATACTGACCGAGAGAGATATTCTCACAGAACTCAGAGATACTTCTACTAAATCAGTATATATAGTCGACTGTATATTCGAAATGTTCATACGTATTTCTGATGATGGCATAATCACAGCCGAACTATAGAATATTATATCACAATGACTTCCATTTTTGCAGTTACTTTCATCCCTGAGATACTCACTACAATGTTCATATGTTCAGAGATACTCACTACAATGTTCATATGTTCAGAGATACTCACTACAATGTTCATATGTTCAGAGATACTCACTACAATGTTCATATGTTCAGAGATGCTCACTACAATGTTCATATGTTCAGAGATACTCACTACAATGTTCATATGTTCAGAGATGCTCACTACAATGTTCATATATGTTCAGAGATGCTCACTACAATGTTCATATGTTCAGAGATGCTCACTACAATGTTCATATGTTCAGGGATACTCACTACAATGTTCATATGTTCAGGGTCTATAACATGGATGATGTTCTTGTAGCCACACCAGACATGTTTATTAGCGACAATGGTCATACACCTGATGGACTGGCGTGGACGACCAAAGTCGAGAATATGGTAGTTCCTCAAGTCCCACTGACCATCTGAAATAGGTTTATAACAAAATATGTCAAATATATTCAACACTTTTCTCACTCTATTAGTTCACCCACTTCACAGAAATTATTCAGAAAGATTGAGAAAGAAGAGTTGACCAATGAGAATTGGATCGAAGCTTTTAAATAGTTCAATTATATATGGTAATCCATCTAATAATTCAATGACAGGCCGACAGTAAAATTGTCTGACATTATATTGTCCGAGAGTGATCAAATTTAATCATTTCTGGCTACAAAACGCCACAGCGCTGATGAAGCTGATTCCTCACAGAATATGGAGGCTACTCAAACATTCAAAGCAACAGATAGAATTTCCACACCAGATGAAGTTGATGTGAAGGTAGAAAAACACCAATAAGAACAACAACCAGCCACTGGTGTTTCATGTGATATGACACTATAATCAGAATAGTTAATGCTCTTGTATCATAATATAATGCAGGCATGAGGATGTGTAAGATGTTCTCAATTTTTTTTTTTTTTTTTTTTCAAGTCTCCTCAGATTTAAAAATTTGAATTTGGCAGGAGTGAAAAAAGAAACCAGTTGAAACATGAATGTTTGTTTTTTCCATCTTCCATAGTTCAATTATTTTGATGGCCGCCCGTAATACAAGTAATAAACAAGAGCCCAAGGGGCTTCAATATACACCCGTATATCTGGAATTACAATGGTCCAAATTTCAAGTTTGTTTAATAGCCTTGATTCCAACTGGTAGCTAGCAATCCAGAGAAAGGTCTACAATTTTGTGCTTCTGAGAATGTAACATATATCACATCTTATATTGAATGATAAACTAAAATGAGCTTAACTCTTGGTAACTAGTTGACCTTGGAGCAAGAGCGGAGAGCTCACATATCCCACACTGAAATCGACAATAGTCAAACACAAGAAAATAGTAGTTTTCCTGCAAATGGATTTCTTTCAGACGAGAGAATTTTTACTGAAGGAAGAAGTGATGAAGTAAACCTTTGTTCTTAATAAACAGGTATGAAGTTCATAAAGGACCCCTCTCCCCGTTAAATTAGTAAACGTATGGTTTATAGTTCACAACAGTTTAACTAAATGTAGCTGTTTCAAACACGGGACAAATGCCATATACATGTAGGGGAGAGAACTCTGAATATTCCAACCTAACATATATTCAGCTAAACTTGATTCAGTTTTGGGGGACTGTGACCTTGACCTTTTACCGATTGATGTATGGCTCCTCTTTGCCATGTGAGTAAGGTATACTCAAAGTTTGATACCAATCCATACCTTGAAACTAGAGTTATCGCATGGACAACAAATGTTAATGGATGAATGGATAGAACGCAACATCGCATTACATGACCTCGTCTTCGACAGGCATATGAAGATGTGACTTGTAATGGATTTCTGGATGTTGAGGTCACAGTGACATTGACCTTTGACCTTGACCTAAATTTTGATACACGACACATCGTCTTCCCTCAATGTATCAATGGACACAAAAAAATCATGATTTTTTATAAATTTCATGATTTTGGGGGTGAGAGTGACCTTGACATTCGGCCTTGACCTACATTTTGGTACATGAAACATCATGTCCTCCTAATGTATCCACTGACACAGAAAAACCCCCACTTTTTAAAGATTTCTTGATTCTGGAGTCACAGTGACCTTGACTATTGACCTTGACCTAAATTTTGGTACATGATAAATCGTCTCCCCGTAATTTCTCAATGGACTCAAAAAATAATGATTTTTAACAATTTACCGATTTTGGGGTCACAGTGACCTTGACCCTTGACCTACATTTTGGTATGTGACACATCGTGTCCCCCTAATGTATCTACATCAAAAAAATGTTATTTTTAGTAATTTCCTGATTTTGGGGTCACAGCGACCTTTGACCTTGGCCTATTTTTTGTATGCGACACTTCATTTCCCTCTATTTAATCCACTCACAATTATTTTTGTAATTTTTAATGATTTTTACGTCACACTGACCTTTGACCTTGATTCCGGGGTCACAGTGATCTTGACTATTGACCTGGATCTAAATTTTGGTACATGACAAAACGGCTCCCCGTAATTTCTCAATGAACTCCAAAAATCATAATTTTTAACAATTTCACCATTTTGAGGTCACAATGACCTTGACCTTTGACCTTGACCTACATTTTGGTAGGTGACACATCGCGTCCCTCTAATGTATCTACTGACAAAAAAAATGTTATTTTTAATAATTTCCTGATTTTGGGGTCACAGTGACCTTTGACCTTCGACCGTGACCTATTTTTTGGTATGCGACACTTCGTTTCCCTCTATTAAATCCACTCAAAAAAAATTAGAAATTTTTAATGATTTCCTGATTTTTTGGTCACACTGCTTTTGACCTCTGACCTCGACCTACATCTGGTATGCAACACATCGCTCCCCCTAGGGCATCCACGCACCAAAAATTAGAACTGTAGATAGAAAACTGTCAATGATCAATGATTTCCTGATTTTAGGCAACAGTGACCTTTGACCTCTGACCTCGACCTTAGTTTTGGTATGCGACACATCGTCTCCACCTAGCGTATCCACTCCCCCAAAATTGCAACTGTGGATAGAAAACGTTAACAGATATAGAACAGACACGAACACTTCAGTGATTTCCTGTTTTTTAGGCCAGTGACCTTTGACCTCTGACCTCGACCTTCATTTTGGTACGCGACACATCGTCTCCCCGTAAGGTATCCACTCACCAAAAATTGGAACTGAAGATAGAAAACTGTTCCAGATATAGACCGGACACGACGGACGGACAGACGGACACACGGACGGAAACCGCCATCACATAATACGTCCGCCTTTTGGCGGGCGTATAAAAAGTCTGACCAAAGGAAGATTATGAACAGCCTCTGGCACAGTCACATATACCCCTGGAGAACTGCATACCTCAGCATCATCTCCATCAAGGACTAGTTCATCTCCATACTGGATAATGTACTCAATGTGTCCATCAGTTATACTAGGATACCATTAGACTGGAGAATGTACTCAATGTGTCCATCAGTTATCATACTAGGATACCATCAGACTGGAGAATGTACTCAATGTGTCCATCAGTTATCATACTAGGATACCATCAGACTGGAGAATGTACTCAATGTGTCCATCAGTTATCATACTAGGATACCATCAGACTGGAGCATGTACTCAATGTGTCCATCAGTTATCATACTAGGATACCATCAGACTGGAGAATGTACTCAATGTGTCCATCAGTTATCATACTAGGATACCATCAGATTGGAGAATGTACTCACTGTGTCCATCAGTTATCATACTAGGATACCATCAGATTGGAGAATGTACTCAATGCGTCCATCAGTTATACTAGGATACAATCAGACTGGAGAATGTACTCACTGGGTCCATCAGTTATCCTACTAGGATACCATCAGACTGGAGAATGCACTCAATGTGTCCATCAGTTATCATACTAGGATACCATCAGACTGGAGAATGTACACAATGTGTCCATCAGTTATCCATCAGTTATCCTACTGATGGACACACTGAGTGCATTCTCCAGTCTGATGATACCATCACACTGGACAATGTCCTCAATGTGTCCATCAGTTATCATACTAGGATACCATTAGACTGGAGAATGTACTCAATGTATCCATCAATTATCATACTAGGATACCATCAGACTGGAGAATGTACTCAATGGGTCCATCAGTTATCCTACTAGGATACCATCAGACTGGAGAATGTACTCAATGTGTCCATCAGTTATCATACTAGGATACCATCAGACTGGAGAATGTACTCGATGTGTCCATCAGTTATCATACTAGGATACCATCAGACTGGAGAATGTACTCAATGTGTCCATCAGTAATCATACTAGGATACCATCAGACTGGAGAATGTACTCAATGGGTCCATCAGTTATCCTACTAGGATACCATCAGATTGGAGAATGTACTCAATGTGTCCATCGGTTATCATACTAGGATACCATCAGACTGGAGAATGTACTCAATGTATCCATCGGTTATCATACTAGGATACCATCAGACTGGAGAATGTACTCAATGTGTCCATCAGTTATCATACTAGGATACCATCAGACTGGAGAATGTACTCAATGGGTCCATCAGTTATCATACTAGGATACCATCAGACTGGAGAATGTACTCAATGTGTCCATCAGTTATCATACTAGGATACCATCAGACTGGAGAATGTACTCAATGTGTCCATCAGTTATCATACTAGGATACCATCAGACTGGAGAATGTACTCAATGTGTCCATCAGTTATCATACTAGGATACCATCACACTGGAGAATGTACTCAATGGGTCCATCAGTTATCATACTAGGATACCATCAGACTGGAGAATGTACTCAATGTGTCCATCAGTTATCATAGTAGGATACAATGAGACTGAAGAAGGATGTATTTACAATTCTGACAATGTATATACCATACCTGAATCTCTGTGGAAGAAGGCTATTGTTCCATCTGCCAGACCCACCAGTACTCGTCCTTTTATATGTCTGCACAATTATATACAAATACTTCAACATCATTGAGGTAAAGATAAGACATGGTCGATAAACAGGTGACATTGAGTTAAAAGTAGGTAGACATTTGACATGAAGAGAATAGAGACCATAGGCCATCTACTTGAGTACCTTTAAAACATCAACAGAAATGTTAGGTCAGAAAATAATCAATTGCATTTTTTACAGCATGGACTTTACATACAAATGCATTAATGTTATTAACCAAATATTTGATGGACTAATTTCAAGAGGACAAATGGAGCACAGTGAACCATTACCAACAAGAGTTCAATTGAACACAAGATATGACCGCAAAAAAACATGAAGAGTAGACAACATGACTGAACCCGGAAAAAGAGAAAGGGGGAGAAAATGAGATAAATATGCAGGAAAGGGAAGCTAAGGAGATAATCAACAAATCAGCTGATCAATGATGTGATAGATATGGGATCATTCTATTCAAAGTTAACAAATGTTTCAGGACATCATACTGTACATAATGTACTATGGTGATTAATGGCTTCAGGACATCATACAGCACATAATGTGGTGATCAATGGCTTCAGGACATCATACAGCACATAATGTGCTATGGTGATCAATGGCTTCAGGACATCATACAGCACATAATGTGCTATGGTGATCAATGGCTTCAGGACATCATACAGCACATAAATGTGCTATGGTGATCAATGGCTTCAGGACATCATACAGCACATAATGTGGTGATCAATGGCTTCCGGGCATTATACAGCACATATTGTGCTATGGTGATCAATGGCTTCATGACATCATACAGCATATAATGTGGTGATCAATGGCTTCAGGACATCATACAGCACATAATGTGCTATGGTGATCAATGGCTTCAGGACATCATACAGCACATAATGTGGTGATCAATGGCTTCAGGACATCATACAGCACATAATGTGGTGATCAATGGCTTCACGACAACATACAGCACATAATGTGCTATGGTGATCAATGGCTTCAAGACATCATACACCACATGTGCTATGGTGATCAATGGCTTCAGGACATCATACAGCACATAATGTGCTATGGTGATCAATGGCTTCAGGACATCATACAGCACATAATGTGCTATGGTGATCAATGGCTTCAGGACATCATACAGCACATAAATGTGCTATGGTGATCAATGGCTTCAGGACATCATACAGCACATAATGTGGTGATCAATGGCTTCCGGGCATTATACAGCACATATTGTGCTATGGTGATCAATGGCTTCATGACATCATACAGCATATAATGTGGTGATCAATGGCTTCAGGACATCATACAGCACATAATGTGCTATGGTGATCAATGGCTTCAGGACATCATACAGCACATAATGTGGTGATCAATGGCTTCAGGACATCATACAGCACATAATGTGGTGATCAATGGCTTCACGACAACATACAGCACATAATGTGCTATGGTGATCAATGGCTTCAAGACATCATACACCACATGTGCTATGGTGATCAATGGCTTCAGGACATCATACAGCACATAATGTGCTATGGTGATCAATGGTTTCAGGAAACCATACAGCACATAATGTGCTATGGTGATCAATGGCTTCAGGGCATTATACAGCACATAATGTGGTGATCAATGGCTTCAGGACATCATACAGTACATAATGTGCTATGGTGATCAATGGCTTCAGGACATCATACAGCGCATAATGTGGTGATCAATGGCTTCCGGGCATTATACAGCACATAATTCATGACATCATACAGCATATAATGTGGTGATCAATGGCTTCAGGACATCATACAGCACATAATGTGCTATGGTGATCAATGGCTTCAGGACATCATACAGCACATAATGTACTATGGTGATCAATGGCTTCAGGACATCATACAGCACATAATGTGGTGATCAATGGCTTCACGACAACATACAGCACATAATGTGCTATGGTGATCAATGGCTTCAAGACATCATACACCACATGTGCTATGGTGATCAATAGCTTCAGGACATCATACAGCACATAATGTGGTGATCAATGGTTTCAGGAAATCATACAGCACATAATGTGCTATGGTGATCAATGGCTTCAGGACAACATAGAGCACATAATGTGCTATGGTGATCAATGGCTTCAAGACATCATACAGCACGTAATGTGCCATGGTGATCAATGGCGTCAGTACATCATACAGCACATAATGTGCTATGGTGATCAATGGCTTCAGGGCATTATATGTACAGCACATAATGTGGTGATCAATGGCTTCAGGACATCATACAGCACATAATGTGCTATGGTGATCAATGGTTTCAAGACATCATACAGCACATAATGTGGTGATCAATGGCTTCAGGAAATCATACAGCACATAATGTGTTATGATGATCAATGGCTTCAGGATATCGTACAGCACATGTGCTATGATGATCAATGGCTTCAAGACATCATACAGCACGTAATGTGCCATGGTGATCAATGGCTTCAGTACATCATACAGCACATAATGTGTTATGGTCATCAATGGCTTCAAAACCTCATACAGCACATAATGTACTGTGGTGATCAATGGCTTCAGGACATCATACAGTATATAATGTACTGTGGTGATCAATGGCTTCTGGAAATCATACAGCACATAATGTACTGTGGTGATCAATGGCTTCTGGAAATCATACAGCACATAATGTGGTGATCAATGGCTTCAGGACATCATACAGCACATAATGTGCTATGGTGATCAATGGCTTCAAGACATCATACAGCACATAATGTGGTGATCAATGGCTTCAGGAAATCATACAGCACATAATGTGTTATGATGATCAATGGCTTCAGGATATCGTACAGCACATGTGCTATGATGATCAATGGCTTCAAGACATCATACAGCACGTAATGTGCCATGGTGATCAATGGCTTCAGTACATCATACAGCACATAATGTGTTATGGTCATCAATGGCTTCAAAACCTCATACAGCACATAATGTACTGTGGTGATCAATGGCTTCAGGACATCATACAGTATATAATGTACTGTGGTGATCAATGGCTTCTGGAAATCATACAGCACATAATGTACTGTGGTGATCAATGGCTTCTGGAAATCATACAGCACATAATGTGCTATGGTGATCAATGGCTTCAGGACATCATACAGTATATAATGTACTATGGTGATCAATGGCTTCAGGACATCATACAGCACATAATGTACTATGGTGATCAATGGCTTCTGGAAATCATACAGCACATAATGTACTGTGGTGATCAATGGCTTCAGGAAATCATACAGCACATAATGTGCTATGGTGATCAATGGCTTCAGGACATCATATAGCACATAATGTGGTGATCAATGGCTTCAGGAAATCATTATGTGCTGTGGTGATCAATGGCTTCAGAACATCATACAGTATATAATGTGGTCATCAATGGCTTCAGGACATCATACAGTATATAATGTGGTCATCAATGGCTTCAGGACATCATACAGCACATAATGTGCCATGGTGATCAATGGCTTCTGAAAATCATACAGCACATAATGTACTGTGGTGATCAATGGCTTCAGGAAATCATACAGCACATAATGTGGTGATCAATGGCTTCAGGAAATCATTATGTGCTGTGGTGATCAATGGCTTCAGGACATCATACAGCACATAATGTGGTGATCAATGGCTTCCGGACATTATACAGCACATATTGTGCTATGGTGATCAATGGCTTCATGATATCATGCAGCACATAATGTGGTGATCAATGGCTTCCGGACATTATACAGCACATGTGCTATGGTGATCAATGGCTTCAGGACATCATACAGCACATAATGTACTATGGTGATCAATGGCTTCAGGAAATCATACAGCACATAATGTGGTGGTCAATGGTTTCAGGACATCATACAGCATATAATGTGGTGATCAATGGCTTCAGGACATCATACAGCATACATGGTGATCAATGGTCACTATGGTGATCAAAGGCTTGGACATACACAGTACATAATGTGCTATGGTGATCAATGGCTTCAGGACATCATACAGCACATAATGTGCTATGGTGACCAATGGCTTCAGGACATCATACAGCACATAATGTACTATGGTGATCAATGGCTTCAGGAAATCATACAGCACATAATGTGGTGGTCAATGGTTTCAGGACATCATACAGCATATAATGTGGTGATCAATGGCTTCAGGACATCATACAGTACATAATGTGCTATGGTGATCAATGGCTTCAGGACATCATACAGCACATAATGTACTATGGTGATCAAAGGCTTCAGGACATCACACAGTACATAATGTGCTATGGTGATCAATGGCTTCAGGACATCATACAGCACATAATGTGCTATGGTGATCAATGGCTTCAGGACATCATACAGCACATAATGTGCTATGGTGATCAATGGCTTCAGAACATCATACAGCACATAATGTGCTATGGTGATCAATGGCTTCAGGACATCACACAGCACATAATGTACTATGGTGATCAATGGCTTCAGGAAATCATACAGCACATAATGTGGTGGTCAATGGTTTCAGGACATCATACAGCATATAATGTGGTGATCAATGGCTTCAGGACATCATACAGCACATAATGTGGTGATCAATGGCTTCAGGAAATCATACAGCACATAATGTACTATGGTGATCAATGGCTTCAGGACAACATACAGCACATAATGTGGTGATCAATGGCTTCAGGACATCATACAGCACATACTGTGGTGATCAATGGCTTCAGGACATCATACATCACATAATGTGGTGATCAATGGCTTCAGGACATCATACAGCACATAATGTACTGTGGTGATCAATGGCTTCAGAACACCATACATCACATAATGTGGTGATCAATGGCTTCAGGACATCATACAGCATATAATGTGGTCATCAATGGCTTCAGGAAATCATACAGCACATAATGTACTGTGGTGATCAATGGCTTCAGGACATCATACAGCACATAATGTACTGTGGTGATCAATGGCTTCAGAACATCATACAGCACATAATGTGGTGATCAATGGCTTCAGGACATCATACAGCATATAATGTGGTCATCAATGGCTTCAGGACATCATACAGCACATAATGTACTGTGGTGATCAATGGCTTCAGGACATCATACAGCACATAATGTGGTGATCAATGGCTTCAGGACATCATACAGCATATAATGTGGTCATCAATGGCTTCAGGACATCATACAGCACATAATGTACTGTGGTCATCAATGGCTTCAGGACATCATACAGCATATAATGTGGTGATCAATGGCTTCAGGACATCATACAGCACATAATGTACTGTGGTGATCAATGGCTTCAGGACATCATACAGCACATAATGTACTGTGGTCATCAATGGCTTCAGGACATCATACAGCATATAATGTGGTGATCAATGGCTTCAGGACATCATACAGCATATAATGTGGTCATCAATGGCTTCAGGACATCATACAGCACATAATGTACTGTGGTGATCAATGGCTTCAGGACATCATACAGCACATAATGTGGTGATCAATGGCTTCAGGACATCATACAGCACATAATGTACTGTGGTGATCAATGGCTTCAGGACATCATACAGCACATAATGTGGTGATCAATGGCTTCAGGAAATCATACAACACATAATGTGCTATGATGATCAATGGCTTCAGGACATCATACAGCACATAATGTGGTGATCAATGGCTTCAGGACATCATACAGCATATAATGTGGTGATCAATGGCTTCAGGGCATCATACAGCACATAATGTGCTATGGTGATCAATGGCTCCAGGACATCGGGTTCCACATAATGTGCTGTGGTGATCAATGGCTTCAGGACATCAGGATCTATCCTTAAATGTTGGTGTCAAGAATCATACACCAGATAATGGTGTTTCAAGAATCATACATCACCTGCAAAGTTCTGTTCACGAAAAACAAATACCAAATGGAATTGTTTTTTTTTAACAATCACAGGGCTTAACTCAGCAAAAAATGTCTGATCAGGTTGAAAAAGTGACATGCACATCTTTATATCGTGGCGACAATGTGTGTTGAGCAAGAATTCAGCAAAAACTCTTCTGACGAGTTGCAGTCACAAGAGAAGGTCGATGATGGAAGCAGTGTTTTTGAAGATCAAGGGGCATAACGCAAGAGAAAATTTTTGATTGATTCAAAAATGTGGCATGCACATTGTGACGATAATTTTTAACAAATTTGGAAAGAATCCAGCAAAACCTCTTTGACATGTTGCGTTCACAAGAAAAGGTAATGGATGGACATACAGACGGACAGATGACGCCATACCATAAAAGGTCCTATCAAAATTGATGACCATATAAAAATGTTAGTAAGATCTTACACAATACTGAGAACAGCTTCTCCCAATTTGACAGAATGTAGACATCTCTTCCACTGAGCCACGGATGAATGAACATAGAGGCTGAGAATAGATTAATAATACAATATAATCTCTGCCATGACAATCAAAACATTGTGCATCAATTACTATGTACATGAAGATTGTGCAGTGTGCTCGCACTCTGTATATATGTACCTTCAACAAAATATTTGGTGAGCATTACCAGTACAGTGAATATACAAATAACAGCAGGCGATCCCTGATGCTTGAATCATGTAATAACACAACTATTCTGCATGGCAATGATCTCTACACTTTGAATCATTGAGGAGCTCATGTAAACTGATCCAAATATAATAAGTAATTCGCCAGTTAGTTCATGGCTTTTCTCGAGCAAATTAGTGGCAATTTGAAGCTCTTGGTTTTCAGTTTATTCCCATTTTATGTACCTTCCGCTCTGGCCGCCCATCCACATAGTGGGTAAGACACTGCTCATCTTTTCCATCTCCTCTGACTGAAGATCATTAGCACAAGGGGAGGTAATCCCATCCTTGACCAGCTCTGTTGGCTCATGTAACATACGTTTCTCGGGCGGATCGACGGAGGAGGAATCGTTAGGAGTAGCGGCCCCTGAGGAGGGTGGCGAGCCTGTAGCTGTTACGATTGTAGCTTTTATATCACCCGTCACACCCAAAGGATCTAAATATAAAAGATAATTCTGACAGCATTATTCACAATGATATTTTAGACATCAAAAGGAGGGGGTAGTCATGTTACATCTTGTACTTTACAAGAAACAATGACACCTTGGACTGAAGTTATTGTGCACAAGCATTCGCTGATGATAGTAGCTCCATCAGGTGAAATCATCATCTTTCCTTATAATGAGATATTAGAAAAGTTTTTTTCAGTATTACTAGTGATAAAATACTTGATGGGATGGGGTTTGTTGAGATTTCACATAGTGATTATACGATATTAAATTTACATGCAACATAGCTATGTTATTTCTGAAATTAAAATTTCTTTAAAACTATTTATCCATAAAATGGTCTATATTATAATAGCCAAATCCTAATAACATAAGAGGAGCCAACCATACAGAGTTATCTCACCTTCGTCTCCCTTTTCACTGTTCGTTTCGCTGGAGTTATCTCCTATGTTAGAGTCACTCGGAGCATTCTTGTTAGAATCTGAATATAGTGTGATAAATAAAAAGTGCCATAGTAATAAAGGGGGAAATAAAACAGAAACCCTGCAGCCAAATACTGACCAAAGCTGAATAAATATCCCCATAGGTTAAATGGAATAGTATAGAACTGAAGCCAGTGTGGTGTCGTAAAATGGCCCAAATTCCAAAAATGACTATATCGCATAAACTGAAGCCTGGGATTTCAAAACTGAACCAACTGACCTACAGAAAATTACTGTTGATCCAAACTTAAATGAAAACCCGAGCAGTTAAGTCCCCCCGACATTGAAACAATTGATTTGCTTGGAACCGTAACATTCAGTACCTGGCATGGAGTGCAATCCCAAGGAAGATTGTGTACCCACAATTACCGAATTTGTCCTAATCCGGTCAGATTTTTAGAATTTATTGTCCGGAAACTGAATTTCATCTTGGCCCACAGGTGGCGTCACCTCTAGGTAGATCGGCATGAAAAACAATGCTAAGCGAGATCTTGAGGCAAGGTACACACATGCCAAATTTAGAAAGAATCCGTTCAGTTTTCAGATTCACCAAAAGTTATTGCCCGGATATGAAATTTTAACTTTGCCCCTACGTGGTGAGAAAACAATCCCAAGATAGATCTTGAGATGAGATATCCACATACCAAATTTGAAAAAAATACATTTTTTCAAAAGTTATTGTATGGAAACAAAATTTTAACTTGGCCCCGAGGTGGTGCCACCTCTCGGTGGATAAGATAAGATACTTTATTTATTGTTGGTTTTCACAAACAGTAAAACATTAGCGCACTAAGGAGCTATCATCACCGACATTAAAGAAAGAAACAGATAAAAAGCAAAAGACAGTAAAAAATAAAAAAAAATAAAAAAAGAAATAAAAAAAAAAGAGAAAAAAATAAAAAAATTCAGTGATAAAAAGACACCGACATTAAAAAAATAAAAAAATAAATAAAAGACACTAAAAGAAGAACAATCCCAAATGTAAAACATAAAAGAATCGTGAATAAATAGACAGAGATATACATATGCATCAAACATATCACAGACCTTTCCATTTGGCAATGGCACATTTAAAACTCGTTGCTTGCTGGATATCATTAGGAAGCTCATTCCATAACTTAGCGCCTTGTTAAGATATGGTCATTAAACCATTTTTTGTTGTGCGGCACATTTGCTGGTCTAATTTCACGGCTTTCCGAAAATTGTTTGGAGTTTGTTTAACCTTAAATAACTCTTTAATGTATTTTGGGCTAAGTCCGTGAATAGATTTGTATACTTCTGTTACGAGCAGTTTTTGACGAAGAATAAAAAGAGATGGCAGATTTGTTTTAAAAGTAGTTCTTCGTATGAAGATAAGTAATCACTAAAAACTAAACGTAACCCACGTTCCTGAATCTTTCCTAACTTCTTGGCGTCAGTTTTACTGCAGTTGTGCCAAACAAGACTGCAGTAAGTAAAATGAGAATGAATAAAAGCCCTCAAAATACACATCCTGACATTAACATTTAAAATCCTACGAAGTCATTTCAAGGCGTTTAATTGGCGGCCTGCCTTCTTGCATACTTCAGATATGTGGTGGCCAAAATTCATGCATTTGTCTACGTCTACACCCAATAGTCTAGCGTGGTCTAAACTGGGTAAGACTTCCCCTTCAAGATGTAAGTCTGCGTCCTCATTGGTACCTGTCACAAAGAATTGGAACTTGGAAGGGTTAGCCTGCATGTGATTAGATTGAAACCAGCTGATGCAGTTGTGTGCATCAATAGTTAAGCGATCTATAACTTCTTTGGGGGATTTGGCGATTACACTCAAAGTGTTATCATCAGCGTAGTTCACTAAGTTTGAAAATTTTATAAGATAAAAGAGGTCATTTATGAAAATATTGAATAAGATAGGTCCAAGGACGGACCCTTGAGGCACCCCATGAATGATACTATGCCAGGCGCTGACTGTACTTCCCAGTTTGACACGCTGAAATCGGTCTTTCAAGTAACTCCGAAGTAATGAAACACTACTTTCCTGCATGCCATAAGCTGAGAGTTTGGCTAAGAGTAATTCGTGTGGAAGACAGTCGAAGGCCTTCGATAGGTCAATCATGAGTGCCCCAGCAGTACCACCCTTATCCAATGATCCCTTCCAATCTTCAATTAATTTGATCAACACATGTTGAGTACTATAACCTTTTCGATATGCCGATATGTAGTCACAGCGATCAGCGTGAAAAACAATCCCAAGCGAGATCTTGAAGCAAGGTACCCACACACTGAATTTGAAAAGAATCTGTTCAGTTTTTTAAAAGTTATTATCCGGAAAAAGAAATTTTAACTTGGTGCCACCTAAATGCAGATCAGCGTGAAAAACAATCCCCAGCGAGATCTTGAGGCGAGGTACACATATACCAAATCTGAGAAGAATCCGTTCAGTATTTCAGAAATTATTATCTGGAAACGAAGCCGGACGGATGCACGGACGGACGAACAGACCCAAATACTATAGCCCCCCTTTAGCCCTTTGGGCGTCGGGGAAAGATGAAGTGAGCTGAAAAAATCGGTTCATTGGTGCAATAGCTGTGTTCTGTGATTATTTAATTAATTGAAGTTTATGGATATATAACACAAAAAGCTTTCATTTCAAGTTGTTGTAGTCCACAGCGGCAAATACAATATCATCTCACAGATTTACTTCATCTGTTCATATCTACTTTTCAAAATCACTCTTATTATACTTGTATATCTTGACACCAAATTATTATCAAGTTAGCTTGAAAGGAGATCCAATCATATATCAGGGTCAGGGTATTCCACCAGCCAACAGGAGTGAAGATTTCAAATATAAAACAAAGGAAAGAAAGTAAAAGCCCAAAACTTCAAGGAAGACAACTTTCAAGGAAAATAAACAGGACACCAACAGATCAAGGATTCTATAACTTTGAATGCAATTACTTCAATACCCACCGCCTGAATCTGTCAGCTCTTGTACTGCAGCAGTCATTTTTGCCATGTTAGCTATTGTTTTTTCAGGGGTCGTCTCTGGGAAATTAGAAACACAAGATTAATATGTGGAACCATCAAATGCCCAAGCTGGTTAAGTTTGTGTTATATTCCAAATGTATATTTGCTGGATGAGTAAATAAATACATCTATATTTTTTAGAATAAATAGTTATTTGAGTAAAATATACAGATATTAGGTGATATTAGAAATTAGGCGATTATGCTTTATTCAATTATTCTACTTGAAGCTGGAGGTAAAATACTTACATTGAAATACCAACATTGGAGCAAGTTTCTAAAGCTATCAGGAGACAAAATACTTCAAATAAAACCCCAAAAGTAAATAGACTGGTAGTTCCAACATTAACAAACCCACAAAGAACATAAAAAGGAAAATATGAACATGTGGCTGTCGCCATCGGGACGTACCCCTCGGGCCATCGGGACCCCTCGGGCCATCGGGACCCCTCGGGCCATCGGGACCCCTCGGGCCATCGGGACCCCTCGGGCCGGGCCCAGAGCAATTGTGGAAATAATGTTTCTGACCCCAACAACTCACATATTTGGGGTGGGCATAATTTTACCTGTATGATATAGATCATAGACAGACAAAACAATATAGCAATAGAGCAGTGATTACCTATAGTAGATGTAGTCGAACGATTACTGTCTATTCACAGCAATCCACACAGGTTTGTGTGAACTCCTGAAAAACACATCCCATGGCACCGACTTTCAATAGGCTTCTGGTACTGGCTGTATTAAACAACTGTATGAAGTTTCATTGTTGTGAGTGAAGGACTTTTTGAGATAATGTGTTTACAAGGATATGGACCAACAGACATGTATAAAGGGGCAGAACTCCTGAAAAACACATCCGATTACACCGACTTTCAATAGGCTTCTGGTACTGGCTGTATTAAACAACTGTATGAAGTTTCATTGTTGTGAGTGAAGGACTTTTTGAGATAATGTGTTTACAAGGATAAAAACAGACAGACATGTATAAAGGGGCATAACTCCTGAAAAACACATCCAATGGCACCGACTTTCAATAGGCTTCTGGTACTGGTTGTATTAAACAACTGTATGAAGTTTCATTGTTGTGAGTGAAGGACTTTTGAGATAATGTGTTTACAAGGATATGGACCAACAGACATGTATAAAGGGGCATAACTCCTGAAAAACACATCCGATTACACCGACTTTGAATAGGCTTCTGGTACTAGCTGCATTAAACAACTGTATGAAGTTTCATTGTTGTGAGTGAAGGACTTTTGAGATAATGTGTTTACAAGGATAAAAACAGCCAGACATGTATAAAGGGGCATAACTCCTGAAAAACACATCCAATGGCACCGACTTTCAATAGGCTTCTGGTACTGGCTGTATTAAACAACTGTATGAAGTTTCATTGTTGTAAGTGAAGGACTTTTTGAGATAATGTGTTTACAATGATATGATGGACAGACGGACGCTCCGACGGACGGACGGACAGATGGACAGACGGACAGACGGACAGATGACGGAGGCAACGACAATACCGCTCGGGCAGAATCTGCCCGAGGGGTAAAAACCTTTGCATTTCACCTTTAACTGTTTGTCTTCTTACCTCTGGAGTTAGGAGCTGAACCGACGGGGGAAGCATTCGCACTCGTATTTTGACTAGAGGCCCCAGTAGCACACTTGACAAAGGTGATTCCACCAATACCGCTGTCATCTTTATTGTTTGGCTGCTGGTCACCAGAATGGAAAGACTGTTTGCTATCTAAATTCTCCTGCCAATCTGGTATTTCTTTACGAGGATAGTCCGATTCCATTGCTCCTAAGAAGGTGGATAAACAAAATAGTTTCAACTCTTCCTACCTAACTTCACAATATCAAACATTTATAAACAATGTTTCTATTTGTTACCAAATCAAACCTGTTTCAATTATGCCATTCAATCTCCGTCAGGAAGATGATACAACGTAGAAAACGGAAGTTAAAAACTAAAAGTTAGCTCCCCTAGCGGAGAGTTGTCCGCCCCTAGGAGAGCTCTCCCATCTAATTCCAGCAGCATTACTATATAGGCTCTGCTCCAACCATACTCGCCCTCTATTCTCATTGTAATTACCGAGACCTGTAGTGTTTAAGGCCGGCATGAGGGGACGGAGGGAGGGTCAATCAAATTGAAACAGGTTTGATTTGGTAAGAAATAGAAACATTGTTTATAAATGTTTGATATTTGATTCCCAAATCGTAAACCTGTTTCAATTCATGCCACAGTACCAACATATGGAGGCGGGAATCTCGGCCTTGTGGTAACTCCCATAGAAGACTAGTAATCGCTGGAACGACACAGACATGGGTATAAATCTGAGACATTATTACTCAACAAGTTAACCCTGGTCATAGACGCATAGGGTAATTGAAGGAATTGATACAGTTCTACTTATCTTCTGATTGTCTCCATCCATGTAGCTGTGCTCGTGGTGTGGTACACAATTCCACCAAGTTGTAGGATACCCCGGGCGCCCTCGGCAACAAGATAGGTCCCCTTGGTAGGCACTGTATGACTAGGGGGGGGAAAAGAGCCACAGGCCATTGCATACAGGGCGATCCTTGGTCCGACCGTAAGTAAGGGGAGGGCGTACAACTACCCGAATCTTGGAAGGTACCAAGTCCACACCACTCTCAGTCCGCAAGCCTCTTGAGGTCAACTCACCATACTCGGAGTGATGACGGATGCGTTGGAATTGCCGTGCTTGCTCTCTGGGTGATGCTGCGCAATTGTCAACTCTCTGTACTTGCATCACTACTGTTGACTCTAGGTCTGGAGCGGGTGTCTTGTGAGTTGAGGCACAGGTGACCCAGCTGAGACATCTAGAAGGAAGTCAGTTTCTGAAGAACAGAAGCAAATTTTCAGTTAGGAGTAAACCCTATCCTGGTGTCAGGCCTTCATTGGTGATTATAGAATCCACGGCCGGTCAACTGACTTATTTCTACCTTCTGAGATGCCTTTTATCATATAATATATGTAATAATAATAATATGACTGAGATGAGATGAGATGAGATGATACAGCAAGATGGCTGTCTTGCTGCGATGGTGACAATTTTGCCGCCCCCCCCCCCTCTTTTTCTGAAATTACTCACAACGTGCTGGGTGGCCACAGTGGCCCAAGCGTGGTCACACTATTGATTGCACTGTCGTATCCCTCAGACAGATATTAGTGAACGTGGAGTTAATTGTTCAGGCACAAGACAGGACAATGTCATGGAGGGGTCAGTTCTTCCATACATGCCATGACACAGCGATGGCACGAATCACATTAGAAGAAGCAGAAGACAGTAGTGGGGCGTCAATGGTATATCTACCTTCTGCCAATTGATAAGACTATTTTATGGTCTTCTTCAACTACGCGGCTTTATTAAATGCCAAGCCTTGCTGACAGGCGAAGGGACAGAATAACCGTAGCCGAGAGCCGCGAACGGATCGGAACGAGTAAGATAGTGGCGGATGGCTCGAACAGGACATAGCAGAAGATCGTCCTCGAGGCCATGTACAAAGTCTGACAACGCAGGAATGGAGTACGACGTTGAGTGCACAGACCTGAACGAACAGACTCATTTTTGGCGATAAATTCAGGAATGGGCCGAAAAGAAATGCAAGACCGATCCGCTGTCCAGGTCATAGAAGATCTTTCAAGAGCATGAAGTACAGACAATCTGGACGCCAAAGCAAACGCCGCCACGACGGCCGTCTTATAAGACACAGCTTTTATAGACGCGGACTCTAAGGGTTCAAAAGGTGGCATAATCAGAGCACACAGAACCACACCGATATCCCATTTCGGTAACAGTTGGCGAGTACAACGCGACTGTAATGCGAAGACGTGAATAAGAGCAGAGATATTATCGTTAAGGCTAATGTCGGAACCCAAGGTAAGACGTAACACCCTATTCAATTCATGCCAGAGCAGATCGATAGCCTTCCATGGTGCTAATATGAAACTCCCTATCCTGGTGAAGGTGAAGGAGGAAGTCAATTACGAGGGAAATAGAGTCGGGAACGGTATCACGTCCTCGGCACCAGGACAAATAAATCTGCTGTAGAGACCGAACCCGAAAAACGAACGTAGTGAGTAAGGTCCTACATAAGAAACAACCTTAAGGTTGATGACAGAACCATAATGTCAAAGTCTAACCATTGGTGTAACGGTCTATACAGGAATAAAGTAGTTGATGGAGAAAGTCGGAAAAACTGTCCCACAAGTACACCACGAAGACATTGTGTTGATTAAGCACAATCCTAAGGTAAATGGATCTCAACATAATGTTAGTGTGATAAAGTCAACATGGCTCTGTGTTAACAACACTGTGCTGAATTCAATTAAAGGCGACTAGTCCGTCATTCACAATCCCGCCGTCGTCCTCAGAGAATATCCACGTCCATAATCCAAAGACCTATTCCATATAACAGTATTTAACCAAATACTGCTGATTCCAATACAATTTTGATATTCTGAACTCCAGACTGGAAACAACAAGGTCTGGACAGAACTCTCTTCGTAGAGTAACGACGAACCTAAGTAAATCACAATGTGAAAAACCCGAGAGGAATTGATACAAGTGGAAAGTTGACGCCAAACGAACGAACTTCCCCTCCCACCGACGACCGACGATGGAGAATCAAAGGAAGTGCCGATGAATGGATATAAAATATGCATCTCGCAAATGAAGAAATGACGTGACAAACGGCGTTATGGCGTACCGGAAACGTCTAACCGATGTAATAGAACGACGCACAGGTGTATGAGAGACACATGACGGCGTAATGACACAAACTCAATGCATAAAATTCATGAATCAACGAAACAAAACCCGTTCGTTTATTGTAGAGATCACAATCGGCCTTCAAGCTCAGCACTAAAAGGCAGACTTACAGAAATGCCGGGACTAAATACAAATCTGTCACAAATTGAGCAATAATAAACCGAGGTCGCGAGAGCCCGTAAAAACCCACAACAAACACAGCGGGCCGAACTCATTGTTCGTGTGGAGACGTGATATTGAATACACATTGTCTCCATCACGCAGGACTGTGTTATCAGATAAGCCCGAGATTCATATTGACTTTAGAAATATCATCGGGCAATAATTTCAAGATATAGGAACTTTGAAAAACTCCGACAATAGCCATTAATTTTGCGACGTACGTCCAAAGACAATAAACACATGGCAGATGGAAAAACAGACCATGTGAAGTCTAAAATTTTGCCCAGACAAAATTTTGAAACAAGACAGAAATGTGAAAGAAAACTATCCTCAAAATATTAATTTAATCACCATCGAACATTGACAAAAATGACATAGGTGAGATAACATACGGCGAGGGAGCATTCTTTTGTCTGACATTTAATACGAGGAAGATGATTATTCGAAGCAGACGGCATATCCGGCACCAACGCTAAAAGCGCATCCAATTTATCCGAAAAACCATCATTGACGTATGTTCCTAACTTTACACTGAAGAAAAGGAATCAACAGATGAACTCGACGAGACCGGAATGGGCGAACGAGTGATATAACTTCAGCGAGAGGTTGACAAATCGTGGACAACCGCATGATAAGAAACGGAGTCTGCGACTGACGAACGTGGTGACCTATATAAGAAAGGCGAGACCAAAAGACGTGGCAAACGGTGTGGTGGTGTAGGAGAACGTCGAGTCGAAGTACGAGAACGGTATACCGGAGAACGGGAAGGCCGAAAAATAGAACTAGAATTCCCGGTCTAATTCTCACCGATTTCGTAAGCAGTATGCACTATTTTAATTAGCAATAATCGCCGACAGATTGGATATTTAATGATGGAAATTGGTTGAAATATCAAACATTTATAAACAATGTTTCTATCTGTTACCCAATCAACCTGTCTCAATCCATGCCAACTCAATCCTAAAATTGAAGTCCCGTAACATGTCATTTCCACTATTATAGAATCGCTGATTCATCGATAGACGAAACCGCAAGACAGCAATTTTGACACTCAATGGTAGGTCCGAACGACCCACCATAAATCGAGAAACGGATTTAGAACTGCGTTATGATTTAACCCGCAAAGGAGAAACCGACACGACAACGTTTATTCCGTTTAGAGGTAACGGAGTGTGAAAACCAAAAGACAATGAAGAGGTCGAGATAATATGCGAACCCACTGCATTCTTTTGTCCGACGAGAACAATGGATTGCTCAGGCACGGCAGGTTTAGAGAAGTCTTTGTCGAAGTAGACAAAGGAACCGGTTTGTCTGCATACAAAGCCAAACCCGTACATGTAGGCTGTCTAAAATCTGTGATTTAACTAGACGTAGAACCGTCCCGCCGGAATATTTACAGAGGCGGGCGAGTTCTGATTACTAAGACCATGGGAAACATTTATATATTGCAATGATATCTTCGTTAGCTTTCATGTCATTTACAAGCAATTCCCAACAGGCGTCTGTCGACTTCCGAAAGGGACGGGTCGCCAGACGCCTGCAAAGGTAAGCCCGTCTAGCCTGGGCGAAATTTCCCCACGCTAACGGGTCCATAATACACACTCGGCGCAACTTCGCCGATAACACAACTCTTTACAAGAAAACAAACCGTGTGGGCGTCCAAACTGGACCAACATTTCACACACGAATTACATGCATTAGATATCGGAATCTCAGACATAACTAATGAAAGAATTTCCGACAATAATGAAAGAATTTCCGACAAGAAATAACACAATTCAAAACCGATAAGGATACTGCGGGTCGTTACAACAACAACCCAGGTTGTATAAACACTTCCTTGACGTGTACTGGTCGAGGCACAACAGAGAATAGAGGGCGAGTATGGTTGGAGCAGAGCCAATATAGTAATGCTGCTGGAATTAGATGGGAGAGCTCTCCTAGGGGCGGACAACTCTCCGCTAGGGGAGCTAACTTTTAGTTTTAACTTCCGTTTTCTACGTTGTATCATCTTCCTGACGGAGATTGAATGGCATGAATTGAAACAGGTTTACGATTTGGGAATCAAATATAGTCTTCACTTCTTTGTTTAACTGTTGGTCAAGGTCAGTCAACTCAATAGGCCTGTGACCGAGCCAAGTATAATCTTCACTTCTTTGTTGTACTGTAGGTCAAAGTCAGTCAACTCAATAGGGCTGTGCACGCCAATTATAGTCTTCACTTCTTTGTTATACTGTAGGTCAAGGCCAGTCAACTCAATAGGACTATGACCAAGCCAAGTATAGTCTCAGTGCTTTGCATTACTGTAGTTCAAGGTCAGTCAACTCAATAGGTCTGTGATCAAGCCAACTATAGTCTTCCTTTCTTTGTTGTACTGTAGGTCAAGGTCAGTCAACTCAATAGGGCTATGCAAGCCAAATATAGTCTTCACTTCTTTGTTGTACTGTAGGTCAAGGTCAGTCAACTTAATAGGACTGTGACCAAGCCAAGTATAGTCTCCACTTCTTTGTTGTACTGTAGGACAACGTCAGTCAACTCAATAGGGCTATGCAAGCCAAGTATAGTCTCAGTTCTACATTGTAATGTAGTTCAAGGTCAGTCAACTCAGTAGGGCTGTGACCAAGCCAAGTATAGTCTTCATTTCTTTGTTGTACTGTAGGTCAAGGTCAGTCAACTCAATAGGGCTGTGACCAAGCCAAGTATAATCTTCACTTCTTTGTTGTACTGTAGGCTACGGTCAGTCAACTCAATAGGGCTGTGCAAGCCAAATATAGTCTTCACTTCTTTGTTGTACTGTAGGTCAAGGTCAGTCAAATCAATAGGGCCGTGTAAGCCAAGTGTAGTCCTCGGAAAAAAGGTCAAGGTCAGTTGTGTTCAAAAAGATTTTGGTCAACGAGCACATGCATCTGTAGTGTAAATATGGAAAGGACCACTCCTTCAGGAGATAACAGGGTCAAAATTAAAATATAGCGGTAACCCGACTGACCGAACAAAACAGTAAATCAAGGCATTTGGCTTGTGGAGTATGCAGATGATTTCTAAAAATTTTGAAGAAATATTTTCATGGAAGAGAACTGTGCATACGACATGTGTATGCACGCAAAAGCTGCCTTTCGATAGATGTCGCTCTACAACAACAGTGGTCGAACCTGGCTTAGAACTTGAGGCAATCTGCTGCAATGGCATCTGTTTTATGTATGACCATTATTAAATATCCAACGAAATGTTCCTTATGGGCTTCAATAAACACCTGTGTATGCTAAAATATAACCCTTCCAAACATATTGTATTAACTAGAATTTAACCTTAATGAAATAGGTCAATAGGAAATAGATTAATTAATCACCATTTGCATATGTACTGTAGAGTAGCCGAGCCATGATTCAGAGAGGTTCTGATATAACAAATATTTTCCTTAATAATATAGGCCGAGGTCAGTAAAACTGGAAAGGCTTCAAAATCACCAGCTGCATATGGCCTAGATAAAACAGGTCAAGGTCAGTAATCTTAAATAGGCTTCTGATTCATTGCCAGTTGCATATGATATGAATTTTGTAAGCCTGGCCATAATGATTCAAGAGATATTGTGTTAAGAAGCAACATGTACAGATAGACAGACAGAAGGATGGCATGGCGAAAACTGTTTCAAGATCTCATGGACATTTGCGCGACGAATGATATAAACATCAGTGAAGGCTCAAGATTAACATTTAGGCGTGGCTGTCCTGCCAGCGGAGACATTTTACACCCATAATTTGAAGAAAAAAAGATCTGACCTACCAAACTTTTTCGGGAGGACCTCGTTACCTCAAACATAGTACATTTTAATTTAGGCCCAGCATTGGATCTTTCATTTAACGTATACATACATTATTTGACACTGGGGAAAATAGATCAAGATCAGTCTTCATTGATAGGCTTATGGTGTATCACTAGCTGCATATGTGGTATGAATTTGGAAAGCTTGGCTTTAATCCTCCAGGATGTATTGTGCTAACAACATTACTTCTACTTTTACCACATACTTTGAGCTTGAAAAATTAGGCCAATGTCAGTCATCTTAATTGAAATTCTAGTCAATAAAGCATAAGCATCTGTGATATCAAATGCTAGCTATAAACCTTCAAGAGATATCATGCTTTTAGCATCAAGTATATTTTTAATGTTTAATTTGACTTGAAAATGTTGGAGAGCCTGGCTGGCTATAGTCCTTCATCATGTTCATGAGATATCATGATAACATCAAACAAGCGTTCTGAGAACCCTAACAACTCGCCTTGCGGGGTCATCCGCCGAAGCTGCAGCAGTATTGAAAGCATACATGTAGAGCAAACAATAACGTCTGGAATAGGTGATGTGGTACAGACAATAATGTGTGGAATAGATTATCTGGCACAGACAATAACATCAGTCCCATGTGGGATTATCGGCATATAAGTTAATCCCATGTAGGATGGATAGGTCAGTGCCATGGGATTACTTCTGCATAGGGCAGTCCAGTGTGAGATTACTGCTGGATAGGT
>JAVTVY010022942.1:0-85873 GCA_036873755.1 Hanleya hanleyi
TAGATCATTGACGCTTCATGAGAATCTGCCAGTGGCACGTAATAATGGCTTCGGGTCTCATCTCTACACAACCTGCTCACTGAACAAAATCTGATGTATACCATTTCGGCAAACAGCAAATCTATAGCATAGGAGGTGGGCATATTTCGGCCTGTGTGACCTTTTTCGTTGGAAGGAACACCATGTAATCAATAATTGTCGAAAATATATTATAGTGTTCTGATTTCTTGTCCCCAAGAGAATGATGCACTGTTGGAATTACAACACTCTAGTAAGTATTCAGGACTCCCAGACGCACAGACAATAGTCAACCTGGTTTCCTTAAGTGGCATTTAGAAGTTGGGAAGTAGATAAATAAACAAATTGCTTATGGATAACAACTTCTAGTTTATTCAGGACGACGTTTCGATACAGGTACTAGTATCGTTCTCAAGTCAATGACATCAATAAGTAAATAATCAGTATATATACGGTTCCTTGAGTAAATGTCAATAGGATGATAACAATAGTATTATACTAGGTGAGAAATTTATAATAGGACAGGATTAGACTGTGGATATGGCTAGATTAATTAACAAGGTAGATTAATTAACAAGGTGGGCTTCTAGGCACGGTGGGGTTCCTGGATTAGTAGGTCATAGGCGCTGGGGATGAATAGGCCCTGGTCTCTATTCAGTTGTGGTTTTGTTCTTTTGATGTGGATGGCCTCCAGTAGTTTTCTGTTTTTCCAGTGCATGTGGTTTGTGGCAAGGGGTTTGGTGTTGTTCCAGTTGATTGAGTGGGTGGGGTTTTCTTTGATGTGGTCCGAAACTGCTGATTTCCCGTCTTGTTTGGTCACAGATGATTTGTGTTCTTTCATTCGTTTATTGGGGGGTCTTGATGTTTCGCCAATGTAATTTTTTTTTCCAACTGCACTCCAACTTGTAGATTACATCTTTTGGCTGGGGTTGGGTGGTTGGGGCTTTTTTACCGATCGCATTGATGTGATTCTTCAGTTTTCTGTTGGTTGCAAAGGTTGTCTGGATGCTGGCTCGTGTCTGGAGTAGTCTGGCGACCTGGTGACTTGTCTTGCCTATATAGGGTAGAGTTATTCGGATATTTGGGCCCTCTTCTCTGATAGTACGTTGTCTCTGGTTTGGTTGTAGTGCTTGTTTTACAGCTTTTTCCACTAGGTGTTTGGGATAATCGTTGTAATTGCTGAAAACGGTCTTGATGTGGGAGATTTCGTTGTCAAGGTCAGTTGAACAGATGGATTGTGCTCGTTTGGTTAGTGTTGAGATGATGGCTGTCTTTGTTTGTGCTGGATGGCTGGATCTGTAGTGGATATATTGGTCGGAATGGGTGGGCTTTCGGTACACACTAGTTTGTAGGCCGGTTTGTGATCTGCTGACAAGGACGTCCAGGAAAGGGAGAGCGTTGTTGGTTTCAGTTTCCATGGTGAATTTTAGACGTTGATGCTGGGTGTTGAGATGGTTGAGTAGTGTGGCAGGGTCATCTGTTTGTTGGAGGGGGACGAAAGTGTCATCCACTTTTCGTAGCCAGACTAGAGGCTGGACAGGGGAGGTTTGGAGGGCCCGGTTTTCAAGGTCAGTCAGGTAGATTTCAGATACTATGGGTGACAGCGGGGAACCCATGGGAAGTCCGTGGATCTGTTCATAGAATGTGTCTCCCCACGAGAAGTATGTGGATGTGTCTCCCCACGAGAAGTATGTGGTCTCAAAGACCTAGAAAAGAAGAAAGAAATCCAGCCAGACCTCCACAAAAAGCTACTTATCCAACACCCACGGCCCCCATATGCCAGAGCAACGATCAAAATTCACAAAGATCCGATCAAAGCCCGTTTGCTGATATGTTCCAGAGACACCGTGTTCTATAACACAGCACAACATCTAACCCAGCTCCTCGCCCCATTTGGAAGATCAGCCACGTCATACATCAAGGACTCCGCAGAATTTTGCAGAAAAATCCAGAGCATCAGCACCCCATGTCAACTGGTCAGCTATGATGTCGTTGACTTATTCACGAATGTACCAACCACTGATGCTATACAAGTTATCAAACAGAAGTTTGAGGCACACCCGATCAACAACACTACCCTTACGACCAACAGCATAATCCGGCTTTTACAGTGCTGCCTATCATCCTCATACTTCTCGTGGGGAGACACATTCTATGAACAGATCCACGGACTTCCCATGGGTTCCCCGCTGTCACCCATAGTATCTGAAATCTACCTGACTGACCTTGAAAACCGGGCCCTCCAAACCTCCCCTGTCCAGCCTCTAGTCTGGCTACGAAAAGTGGATGACACTTTCGTCCCCCTCCAACAAACAGATGACCCTGCCACACTACTCAACCAACTCAACACCCAGCATCAACGTCTAAAATTCACCATGGAAACTGAAACCAACAACGCTCTCCCTTTCCTGGACGTCCTTGTCAGCAGATCACCAACCGGCCTACAAACTAGTGTGTACCGAAAGCCCACCCATTCCGACCAATATATCCGCTACAGATCCAACCATCCAGCCCAAACAAAGACAGCCATCATCTCAACACTAACCAAACGAGCACAATCCATCTGTTCAACTGACCTTGACAACGAAATCTCCCACATCAAGACCGTTTTCAGCAATTACAACGATTATCCCAAACACCTAGTGGAAAAAAAAACTGTAAAACAAGCACTACAACCAAACCAGAGACAACGTACTATCAGAGAAGAGGGCCCAAATATCCGAATAACTCTACCCTATATAGGCAAGACAAGTCACCAGGTCGCCAGACTACTCCAGACACGAGCCAGCATCCAGACAACCTTTGCAACCAACAGAAAACTGAAGAATCACATCAATGCGACCGGTAAAAAAGCCCCAACCACCCAACCCCAGCCAAAAGGTGTAATCTACAAGTTGGAGTGCAGTTGCAAAAAACATTACATCGGCGAAACATCAAGACCCCTCACTAAACGAATGAAAGAACACAAATCATCTGTGACCAAACAAGACGGGAAATCAGCAGTTTCGGACCACATCAAAGAAAACCCCACCCACTCAATCAACTGGTACAACACCAAACCCCTTGCCACAAACCACATGCACTGGAAAAACAGAAAACTACTGGAGGCCATCCACATCAAAAGAACAAAACCACAACTGAACAGAGACCAGGGCCTATTCATCCCCAGCGGCTATGACCTACTAATCCAGGAACCCCACCGTGCCTTGAAGCCCACTTTGTTAATTAATCTACCTTGTTAATTAATCTAGCCATATCCACAGTCTAATCCTGTCCTATTATAAATTTCTCACCTAGTATAATACTATTGGTATCATCCTATTGACATTTACTCAAGGAACCGTATATATACTGATTATTTACTTATTGATGTCATTAAAGAATAGCAGAAGAATAGCAGAAAAAAAGCGTCAAAGAAGCCAAATCAAGATGCTGGGAAGATTTTGCAACACTATCGATACGAAAACTAACTCAAAGAAAGTACGGAATAAAATAAAAAGCATCCAAGGGAAAGCAACTAACACTATACCCGTACTAAACAAAACAAAGAGAACTAATCTCGAAAAAGCAGAATATCTTGCTGAATCATTCGCATCAAACAGTAGCGATAGAAACCTGAAACCAGAATTCAGAAAAATCAAACAAGAAACGACCCTGGAAAATGACACAAATGATTATATAGAAAACTACCTTAACGGAGACTTTACTATCAATGAATACAGAAAAGCTTTACACTCTAAAAAAGAAAGTTCACCCGGCGAAGACAAACTAGGGTATACAATCCTAAAACACCTACCAAACAACACTCAGGAACTAATTCTAAAACTAATTAATGTGAGCTGGAAGACCAAACAACTCCCGAGCAAATGGAAATCATCTATTGTTATCCCAATACCAAAACCTGGTAAAGACCCATCAGACAGTAAGTCATATAGGCCGATCTCACTCACGTCAAATTTATGCAAAATTATGGAAACCATGGTCAAAAACAGACTTGAATATCACCTGGAAAGCAACAACCTGTTAAACAAAACACAAAGCGGTTTTCGAAAAAAAAAAAGTACTTTAGACCACATAGCCAGACTCCAACACTCCATCAAAAAGGGTAATGCCAAACACCAATATACATTAGGAATTTTCTTGGATATTGAAAAGGCGTTTGACCTTGTATGGCAGGACGGGATTATCACCCAATTAAACAACCTGGGAATTAAGGGCAGAATACAACACTGGATAAAAAAAATTCTTCATGACCGAAACTTCAAAGTTCGTATTGGTAACACCATATCCATGGACCACCAGCTAGATAACGGCACCCCACAGGGCAGCGTCATAAGCCCCACCCTTTTAACATCCTGATTAATGGCCTGGCCAACGAAATTGACACAAAACATCCTGAAATTGAACAATCACTTTTTGCTGACGATGCTGCCATGTGGAAATCGGCTGGCTCGATAAAAAAATTAACAAGTATAATGCAAAGGGTACTGAATACAGTCAGCGATTGGGCCGATAAATGGGGATTCAAATTTTCAGCTGTCAAAACTACCGGTGTGCTATTCTCAAATAAACAGAACACAGACATCACGCTATCACTAGGAGGACAGAAAATCGAGTTTAAGAATAGTGTCAAATACCTAGGTATGATATTCGACCGAAAACTCACTTGGAAAGACCACATTGACCAATTAATTATTCGGTGTAACAAAGACCTGAACCTTATGAGGTGCGTATCGGGTACCAACTGGGGGGCCAATAAACTTAGCTTAATCAAATTATATCAAACACTCATCAGATCCAAAATAGACTATGGTTCAATCGCGTATCAATCAGCATGCAAGACCCATTTGAAAAGAATAGACAGCATTCAGTATTCGGCCTTAAAAATAGCCACCGGGGCGTTCAAAGGAACTCCTTTATGTAGTCTACAAATAGAAACTAATGAAAAACCCTTACATTTAAGACGAGAAGAGCTGTCAATGAAATATGCAGGGAAAACAATAGCCAAGGGCGAAAGCCACCCATGCCACAAAATTTTTGGCCCAAAAACCGAATACGAATTCCTAAAAACAAAATGGGAAAAAGACTCTGCACCACTCGGTTACACGATAGAACGATTATTCGAAGAACACGACATTCCAATCTCTCGTATCTCTGACACTGACAAGGTCAATAGACCACCATGGCAACTAATCACACCACACGTGGACACGAATATACATAGCCACATAACCAAACAGGACAACCCAGAGCATATAAGGGTCACTGCCCTCGAATATATTGACACACATTCGTCTCTAAATCCTAAAGTCCGCTACCAATTCAACAATCAAGGACATAAATCAGTAGCACACATCCAAGAAACAACCACGCACACGAATAATGTCACTCACAAAAATGAATACTAATTTCTACAATTGTGTTCCCTTACCTCCAACCCTCGTTAACGAATGTTAACCGTCCGGTTTTCTAGCAGGGGCAGAAGACTGGAGGTTATATCAAGCATTCACATTTGGCCTTAATTATAATAATATTGTTATTTATAATATTTAGTACCTAATTAGTTATTGTTATTGTGTGACTTAGATCACGATAGTGCCAGTCGGTGGCAAAATATAACACCAGAAAACAAAAAACTACAAACTCTTCTATTCTTTGTAATACAGGCACAGAACACCGAAGAACACAGACGAGGAAGACCAGCATTAAAACAGAACACCGATGACGACAAATATTATAAAACAGCACCATGGTGGACAAGAGTAAAAACAGAAGACGGATGACAATCACAAGAATGCCAACATCGCCGCACAACAAGAAACGTCCAGAAACAGAACACCACATCCTAGACCACACCGACACGCTACCCCATAGATGACACCGAACAGACACCTTAACACAGAATAAGTTCCTTTGACTTTCACGCAATATAGGACGTAGACCTGCCGTCCTGTGCCCCAATACACACTCCAAGCAATTGTTACAGGCACAGATTTCTGGAAGAACCCACCCGTTCCCATGAGCGCCGCTAGAAAAGTCGATCAGAAAAATCCTGAAGTCGCCCATGGTTCTCCCAGTTTTTTCTGGACGGCTTTGTGTGTACAAAGGGGTACCAAGACAAAGGAATCATACACGCGATTACAGTGAACTCACAATTACCAGAAAAACTTACAAAAAAAAAAAACAGAAAGAGACTTACGAACTTGTACATATAGCGATTCTTATTTACCTCTATTTATATCTCCTACTAATCTCTCATTGTTATTTATTATTTACCTATTTATTTATTTATTTATTAACTTAGCGCTGGAAAAGATATTCAATAAACAAAGTAATGTACCGCGAAAGTCAAATAAAACATTGAGTTGATGGGCCGCGAAATCCGAATGGGAAGCGGCCCTTAAACTACAATTTCAATCAATTGATGTCATTGACTTGAGAACGATACTAGTACCTGTATCGAAACGTCGTCCTGAATAAACTAGAAGTTGTTATCCATAAGCAATTTGTTTATTTAAATAGTCAACCTACATGTACATGTATTTGGGCACGTTTGAAACATGTCGTGTGTGACTAGGTTGATCACGCAACTCTTCTATTCTTTGTAATACAGGCACAGAACACCGAAGAACACAGACGAGGAAGACCAGCATTAAAACAGAACACCGATGACGACAAATATTATAAAACAGCACCATGGTGGACAAGAGTAAAAACAGAAGACGGATGACAATCACAAGAATGCCAACATCGCTGCACAACAAGAAACGTCCAGAAACAGAACACCACATCCTAGACCACACCGACACGCTACCCCATAGATGACACCGAACAGACACCTTAACACAGAATATGTTCCTTTGACTTTCACGCAATATAGGACGTAGACCTGCCGTCCTGTGCCCCAATACACACTCCAAGCAATTGTTACAGGCACAGATTTCTGGAAGAACCCACCCGTTCCCATGAGCGCCGCTAGAAAAGTCGATCAGAAAAATCCTGAAGTCGCCCATGGTTTTCCTAGTTTTTTCTGGACGGCTTTGTGTGCACAAAGGGGTACCAAGACAAAGGAATCATACACGCGATTACAGTGAACTCACAATTACCAGAAAAACTTACCAAAAAAAAAAAAAAAAACAGAAAGAGACTTACGAACTTGTACATATAGCGATTCTTATTTACCTCTATTTATATCTCCTACTAATCTCCCATTGTTATTTATTATTTACCTATTTATTTATTTATTTATTTATTAACTTAGCGCTGGAAAAGATATTCAATAAACAAAGTAATGTACCGCGAAAGTCAAATAAAACATTGAGTTGATGGGCCGCGAAATCCGAATGGGAAGCGGCCCTTAAACTACAATTTCAATCAATCAATTGATGTCATTGGGTTGATCACGCGGTCAAAATAATACTACCGCCGTGCATGCGCAGTCAACATTTTTTTTTCTCCACATAATCAATCACTAGTACACCAAGTACTATCACACGATTTGATAGAGGCCAAATCATTCTTCTGACTTAAACAAATGGTATGGTTGCAGCGGAGTTACCTTGATACTGAGGGCCGTCTGCACCATAGCCATACAAAACATTATGGCCATAATAACTATCCATACATAACATCCGGCCAAAATGTCACAGACTCATTTAGAAATAAAATAGGCATGGCAACAACGGAGTTACCTTAATACTGAGGGTCGTCTGTTCCACTGTCCTACAAAACAAACGATGGCCAAATCTAATTGAATTCACGACAACAATAGCACGGCCAAATCGCATATAGCGAGCATTATTCGGCATAAAATATAGGAAATGGTGATGGCGGAGTTACGTTGATACTGAGGGCCGTCTATCTCATTGTCCTACAAATTTGTTATGGCCATCAAACGATAATGCATTCAGAAATAATACAGAGCTGTTTATTTGTGTATTCACCAAGTACTGAATCCATCGAAATGTTTATTTATTTATCCATTTGTCCATCTATTTACCCAATTATATATTGCTATTCATATTATGTGACCGACGGTCGGGGGGTGCCTGTTGTTGGGAGGAAGATATATCAAATTATTGCATCGAAAAACAATAGAAAACAAGAATGACTACAGGCCTTCTATTTCATATGATACAGGCACACCGAAGACCACAGACGAGTTGGACAAGACCTAAAACAGAAGACAGATGACGATTACAAGAATACTAACCGCGCCTTGAGTGACAACGCCGCATAGCAAGAACACCCAGAATCAGAATACTCGACCCTAGACCATTCCGGACACGCTACCCCATTTGATGTTACCCAACTGACGCCTCAACACAGAATATGATCCTTTGACTTTCACGCAATATAGAACGTAGACCTGCCGTTCTGTACCCCAATACACACTCCAAGCAATTGTTACACGCACAGATTTCTGGAAGGACCCCGCCCTGTTCCCGAGGGCGTCAGTCGGGAAGTCGGCTCTAAGAATCCTGAAGACGCCCTGGTTCTCCCAGTTTTTTCTGGACGGCTTTGTGCGTACTATGGGGTACCAAGACAAAGGAATCATACACGCGATTACAGTGAACTCCCAATTACCAGTATAACTTAACAAAAAAAAAACAAAACAAAAACAGAAAGAGACTTACGAACTTGTACATATAGCGATTTTTATTTACTTCTATTTATATCTCCTACTAATCACTCATTGTTATTTATTATTTATCTATTTGTTTATATATTTATTTATTTATATATTTAGCGCTGGAAAAGATATTCAATAAACAACGTAATGTACCGCGAGAATCGAATAAAACATTGAGTTGATGGGCCGCGAAATCCGAATGGGAAGCGGCCCTTAAACTACAATTTCAATCAATCAATTGATGTCATTGACTTGAGAACGATACTAGTACCTGTATCGAAACGTCGTCCTGAATAAACTAGAAGTTGTTATCCATAAGCAATTTGTTTATTTAAAAAGTCAACCTACATGTACATGTATTTGGGCACGTTTGAAACATGTCGTGTGTGACTAGGTTGATCACGCAAGTATCTTGGTCATACATATCTGAGCACAACCGGTAGCGTTGATTACTTGAAGGCTCATCAAATGTTTTGGCGCGTTGTTTGACGGTCAAATTAGAGGAATACTGTCAGTGATGATGATACTTGATACTAGTTTTCCATAGTCAAATGACAAAGTTGTGCTCAATCGTAAAGTGTGTGGGTGGAGAGGGGAGCATTTGCACAACAGTTCACTCCACCAAGACAATTTCACAACAACGCTTGTCACAAGGGCACCATCGCTGATTTGAAGAGTTGTGCTGTTATAGGAATATCTCGGTAATTAATAAATATCCCTGGTATATTGTTGATATTTACCAGGTGGCATGACCGGTGCAATCTTGGGCAAGAAAAGGACTTTTTATATGGAATTACATTTATTCCAGGGAGACATTGTTTACCAAAGTCAATCGTGTCTTAAATATAGATGAAATTTGGAATTAGATTCGACTTTCATCAAACTGTTTCAATATATCACATGCAAGTAGGACAACACAATCTGGGCAAATACAAAATATGGTTTATGCGTGATGGCGAGAGGATCTTGCGAGATATTGGGTTCATGCTGGGCGATCTTGTGAGATATTGGGTTCATGCTCGGCGATCTTGTGAAATATTGGGTTCATGCTCGGCGATCTTGTGAGATATTGGGTTCATGCTCGGCGATGAATGAAAGTTGTGTGATTAAACGCAATATAGTACGGTAGTGAAAACAGATGCTGGAGTATTGACAGGAAGTCAAATGACCCAACATGTCAATATTCTCACTGAGTATCAAAAACATCTCAAGAAAAAATGTATCCCTGTGATAATATTTATCTCAGTCATTGTATTGTACATGTTCATGTAGGCATCTTGAATGATATGACCATCTTGAGCTGTATTAGATACAAATATCGAAGAGCAATGTTTTAGTAACGCTATCAAGTGATCTGATGAAAAGTGATGAATTGTATGACCGTTAGATGGTAAAAGCGGCCCAAACGGGAACAAATATTAGTAGAGTACAAGTTCTTATTCAGAACACAGAAGATACTCCAAAACAAATCACTCAAACACGGACCAACTTAGCATCAATGGGACATTCATATTCTTTATATGATTCGCTCGGATTCTGCAGAATTTCTTTCTCCAAGCTGACAGAATATAGGCGTTAAATCCGACATTAAATATTCAGCCGTCATCCACAAAGAATTTTCGGGTCGGTAATCGAAGTATTTCTTTCTCGTACGACAGTTAAAATAATTTCCATATATGCATAAAATGAAACTAAGAATCAACAACACAAGATTGATTCATGCACGAAGATGGTGACAGAAAATGTGCGAACAGATTAATATCTAACTGATGGTGAATTCCATTGTTTTGCAACGATTTGTATAGTTCGTTTGAACTCATCCATTCCTGGTATGCGTAAACATAAGTTGTTCAAACCCTATTACTCAAGGGCTGTAATATGAGAGAAAAGGTGAAATAAAATTTATTTGTATTTAATCACTTGACATGGCGTGGTGCACTTGCACTGAAGTAACAACCATATGCAGAGGTGTTGGTTAAATACATATTCCATGAAAACTTCATGAAAGCTCATTCCACTTGATGCTCCCTATTCAAAGCCAGGGCGTCCGAACTACATTACCTGATTTCCATGAAATAAAGCCTCAAATTCATGAATGTGGCTGACAAAGACTGCGTTACTGGATCACATTTTGGCTCATTTTTAGGAGTGGCGATCTCTTTTATTTCATCGATTTCATTTTATTCCGCTCCGAAATTTCAATTAACGAGCACGAATGCATGAAGTATATTGCCAAATATAAGGCACTGTCGCGTTGATTTCTCTATGCTCCTTTATAAATTATTACAGCATAAATGACTAGAGTAACAACGGACTATACTGACGATGGTCAATCAGATAACAAAGTCTTCAAGTTGCCAAGATCATACTGTTGGTATTCTAGACACATATAATCAGAACAGTAAGCCAACCACGGTATTAATACTCTAGATTTTACCTTAGAAATATGTTACTCCCATCAACGTTCATTCACTAGAAACAGTTCGAATAGCACATAGGTAGTACCGTCTTGCCCCGTCCACACCAACCGAATCCCGTTATAACATTGTCGCTATTAAAATATCCGGCCAAAGCGTGCGTTTAGGATTTCTCTAAATTCAATTATTAGGGTACTAAAGTTTGAAATGTCAAGTTTTTCTGAATTATGGTTCACTCACAGGACATGCAGGATGTCGTTGTTGATACTAAACTTTTCTTCAAAGAAGAAATACCAATTATCAAGTCCGGTTTCGTTCACAGTATCCTGATGTAGGCCAGATATTGCCCATGTTAATTAGCATCAACTGTGGCCGCGACAGCATGTATAATGGATTGAAGATAAACGGCGAAACAACAGGGACAAACTCTTCTTTAGATAACCAAGATTTTGATTTGTGTGACACAATTACATTATGTTACAGATTTCGTGAAATGTGTATGTATCAAAATGATAGAACCTACGTAGATTGGGCTTCGATCAGGACAGAGAGCTTTTTGCATATCATTGAAAAGAAAACATGATTGAGAGCTGGGAACTGATTTTTGGGTGTTCGTAAATTGTAAGCCTGGATGCCCATGGGTAATTTCATAGAGTATATGGCGACTATGTTGTGGTTACCAGACACAGATATAATTTATTGCACCCAATATAATCAATTTTGTAATATTAGACGCGATCATGTTGATTGCAGAACTCGGTAATTGCGGAAATCGAACAGCATTTATCGACACGCAGGCTTGTCCTATCTAGATTGTATGTGACCAATATACTTTTCATCGAATTGACGCCAATTTAATTAGAGATGTGCCATGTGTGTCAACTAGCTATCATTGGGTTATAATTAGGCCCAGTAGGCTGGACGCTATCCAATGTCAATTGACTTGCATTAACTCACCAAATCTAATCATCGGACTTTCCAACGCTTTTAAGTTCCTATACTTTAATTGGGTTAACATTGATCATAAATCGATGGTCCTGTCATTGGCAAGTGACTGTGTTGTTACAGGTGCCAATTTTCTCTATTTTACCTTTCATCTTAATATATCTTGATTATGTTTGCTTCCCTTCGTGGCCAAATTGGCAGAAACTTCGCCACCATTCTAACAAGGCCGTTTCTCAGTAAAGAAATGTGGAATTCAAGAAAATGAATCGTATTAACAGCACACATCAATTGCTCTAAACACCTGAAATTCAGCGAAGAAACGCGTGCACAAGAAAATATTCGGTACGGTACGCAGCTATAGGACCTCATATATTACAACACAGATAAGGGAAGTGGGAAGGTGTGCCGACATACTGACAGAGTCACATGACTTCACAATATAGTCTTCTGGTTAACCTATTCTAAATCACATACCAAGAGTCTAACGATTCGTAATATGTGTTGTATCTCAGGTACGGTTTTATTGTACCTGTTCATGTTCAATATTCCCAATCCCACATTTAAAAGATATCGTATCAACACACGTCAGATCCGACATTCAGTATTCAGACGTCGTCCACGAAATAATTTCCGCGTGAATAATCCAAAGACCTGTTCAGTACAATTCCAACCTGTATATACTAATTATGTCACCGAGAATGTTGATAAACACATGCTAATATCTTGATAAAGAAACGCAGTAAACAATTTCCACGCATGCTATTTCAGTCGAGGTTATATAGAAGTAAACTTTTGGAATATGCCTATCATTCAACATTGTTAATGTTGCATTTGTGTCAAGAGATACATGTATGATACTCTACAAATTTTAGTCGCATGAGCGGAGAAAGACAAGTGGATAACCAGGATAACACCTAACAACAACATACTTGATATAGTTTTTCACCTGAACATATCTTTCTCCGTGAAGTAATAAACGGTTTCATCTGTTGGTACAGGCATGGCCGAGTGCCATGGACATAGCGAAACTATACGGTAGATCAAAATGGGTTATTCTGGGGATACGAAGCAAGGCAATTGGATATTGTGCTGCAAAAAGGCCACCTTTTACCCCAGAGAACGATGTTTTAAAATAATTAGAATAATACCATTTGATTGCATTCCAAAGATTTAACGAGAGCCGCGAGTAGCAGTGTAACATTATACGGTACACCGTCGCTCAATATACTGAAACCGTTCAAGTAGCAACAAATCACTTGCAAAGACTTTATATACGACCAGTGTCACCATTCGTATATGTATGTTAAGCATTCGGTGTTATTTTTAAGTATAGCTATTTTCCCACTTTATAATAAAATGGTTTTATGAGTCTCAATACTTAGAAACAAACATGTATTTGATACATTCAGTTCTCAACACGCACAATGGATTTTATTACATACGTGTAAGAGTCCCAAAACACAAACCTATGGAATTATTTGTTAACAAAAGGAAGACAATGTACGGTTCAGATAGGCTAGATAAAGTTTTGGGATAATGTAATTTCCTTCTATTGACCTCAAAATAAATATGGTAAGCACTTTGTAATCTGACTGGCAACAAAGCTGTGGGATTGGTTAACAATATCTGTCTGGGCATCTTGGAGGACAATCACTTTGACTCTTAATTTGACCTCAAAATAAATAGGTCTTATTGGAATCAGATGGATAACACACCTGTACAGTTTCAAGAAGTTTGATGAATCATAATCACCGTGAGCTATATTCGATAAAATGTGAGATTACGTTTCCGAGTGCTGTGACCTTGACCCTTATTGACCTTGATAATAATAGCGTGACTGTTATTTACCCAATATATTTCAGTAAAAGATTTAGCTGAAGTTCCTAAGTTATCGAGCAAGCAAGTTTTTTGATGTACACAGGCAACAAAAGGCAGCGGTGAGTGATTGGAGAAAATAATAGGTTTCTTGATTTGAGAAATTTGGTGAATAATGGACCAAGTTGCGACAAGCTATTTGTCCCCCACCGCAACGCGGCCGTGGGACTTTAAAATGGGTCTCGTTTCTTGGTCTCCGTGGATGCCTTGGAGATCCGCCTGACGGTGGCGCCACAGAGTCTTGTTTCACTTTTCTGTGCATGTCCGTTCAAATTCTTCACAAGCGATAACTTCCGAATGCTTAGTTGGCTTTCTCCGAAATTTGGCATATGCATTCCTTGCGACAAGACGCCGGTTGGTGTTGTGTTTCAGCAAGATCCCCCTGAAGGTGGCGCTACTGGGTTTTATTCCAATCGTCTGTGCAGGTCAGTCATGTCCGTTCAAATTCTTAACAAGCGATAACTTTCAAACACTTTGTCGAATTCTTCCGAAATTTGGCATATGCATTCCTTGTGAGAAGAATCGATTGATACATCCTGTGGATATCCACGGGAATTCTCGCAAGCAATAACTTTGGAACGCGTCGTGTGGTTCTTCCGAAATTCGGCATATGCATTTCCTGCGACAAGATGTTGATTGGTATTGCATTTCAGCAAGGTTTTCCTGTAGGTGACGCCACTGAAGTTCATTCCATTTTCCCGTGCTGCAAATGATAACTTTCAAACACTTGATCGGCTTCCTCTGAGCTACGTTTCTGGGTAATAACATGAGAAACGCTCATCGGATTCTTCTCAAATTTTGCTTGGAATTGCCTTTCACTCACTTGTGCTTACAGGTGGAGCCATCTGGTGACAAAATCCCAAATTTGTTTCGAGGTAATAACTTAAAAACCACTCATCGGATTCTTCTCAAATTTGGTATGCAGATATCATGCCATGAGATATCACTTGGGATTGTATTTCACCCGCTTCTGCCTACAGGTGGCGCAAACTGCTGAAAAAGCCCGAAATTTGTTTCTGAACAATAATTCTGCTCAAATTTGGTATTAATATGTTATAAGATGTCGCTTTGGATTGTGTTTCGCACACTACCGCCTACAGGTGGCACCACCTGATGGCGAAATCTAAATTTGGTTTCCGGGCATTAACTTGAGGAATCCTCTTCAGATTCTTCTCAAAGTTCGTGTGCCGACACCATGCCAATTCGCTTGGGATTGCGTTTCGCCCTAGAGATGGTGACACCTGGTGGTCTAAATTTGGTTTCCGGGCAATAGGTCGAGGACGCCTTCAGATTCTGGTCAAATTTGGTTTGCACATAATATGCTATGAGACGTCGCTTGGGTTGCATCTCGGTAGCATAATTTCCTTGGTACACAGTGTGGACACTATATTACTGCAGCAATCAGCGTTCAGTCAGCCATTCTCAGTTGATCTCAAAACCTGGAGAAGCGGAAAATCTCTTCTGCTTCCTGTGCCTATGAAGTAGAAGTTGCCATCCTCATGTATATCCCCTGAGACCGACAACGCTTATAGATATCGCTGCCATTTCGGCGGAGGACGTAGCATCCTCTGAATGCTTGTTTCAATTTTGAACGGCTATGGCCTTGACCGTTCATATAAAAGATCCTTCGTATCACTTTGAAAACAAACCCATGAAGTTTTGAGATATTTCAAGATACCTACTCGATATTGTTAAGTTCAGTTTCAGGGAGCTATGACACTGCCCTTTGACCTATTTACCTCGATATCAATAGCGTGAGATGCCTACTATATCTTCAGTAAGAAATTGTAGTTATCGCGCTAACACGCATGTGAGACACACGCATGCCCACACGCATACCCTCCGGCATGCACAATTGCAGCGATTCTATATTCGATAGGTTGTCCGTTGGGTCGTTGTTATTTAAATCAGCCATCTAACCTCTCATATACACAAATACATGTACGTGTCCATGTGCTGTTGAATGAACCACACAAAGCCACAGTGACTGTCCCCCTGAAACAGAACCACTATTGGAGACTGTAAAAGTTTAAAAAAAATTGCGTTCAAAACGATAAAGAACAACACAACAAATCATTCTAACCAACGATCAATCCCGTTTTCACTTTGGTGAAATTTATCTTGTGATATCAGCTGTGCTAGAGACACAATTTGAGAAAGTTGGCGGCATTACACTTTGAAAAGCACAGTATTTTAAATATACCTCAATATTCAGTCCCCTGTTACAATTATAGGTCACACAATAACGTGAGATGTGTGAGATCGTTTCCTTGGAGCTCAACATAATATTTGTACAGAACAAAAGTAGTTTTCTCCTAAAGCACAATTTCACAGATAATTTGGGCCAGCTGGCGAAGCTAACAGCTATTCAGTGGATATAAAACTGAGATTTCTTTTGATCTGATAAAGCCACATTCCGTACTGCAACCAACTGTATACAACTCGCAATCATCAGAGACCGCATTGGATCTGGTATTCGTCGTTCATTTATCAATGCCCTTCGGCCGTATAAGTATGCATTTTAAGCTAGAATGAAAAGACTTTTAAGACCCATAGATATTCGGCACCCCTTTATATTTTGTTTGATGAAATTGAAATCACTGATTGCTATATGTATTTCCATGCAAAACACACAGGAAAGTATTTTCAATGAGAAACAAATTTGCTTCCAACTCTTCTAACTGATGTGCCTCAATGGGTCAAATAGGTGTCCATCGTTTCAAGCCTGCGCTACATAAAAATAAACTCACAGAGTTCAATTATACGAGATCAGAAAAAATTGAACATAGTAAAAAAAAAATGAATAGATTCATGGCTCCGCAAAGCTCCCAAGAGAAACGTGTAACTGAATCAAACATTTAACTCTGGCGGTACTATATACCCGATATCGCGAGGCGCTAACTGATCATCGAATCTGTCCATCCATAACACCACAAGCTTGCTTTCAAATGTACCGGTAGTTTGATAAGGATGCGTTCTTTCTGATGTTGACATGAAGTGGGCGTTTTTCCGTAAAAATTGTTCCCGCCATTTATTTTTAGTCGTCTGCAGAGCTGGGTTTATTTGAGACCTGATAACACTCTGGGACCTGAGATGACCCAGGGCAGAATCTGTCCAATTAAAACATGTCTATATTACCAATCGATCCTTAGGCTGGACCCCGTCATGTAGACAATGGAGGATAAAGTAGTTCTGTCTGCCGATGAGATATGGTATGGGGATAGTGACACTTCTCACTGATTGCCTTCCCTATGTGTTAGCCTAAGCATAAGTGTCCACTGTTCCGCTAGCGGTATGGCAACATGTATTCGATAAATACGTTTGTGGACAGCCCACTGCCTAACATATTGGCCAAAATCCAAAATCAATAACATAGCCAAAATCAATTGAACGCCAATTATTTCAAGATCTTCGTGTTAAGGTGGTACAACCTGGTGAACATATACTAAAAATATAATAATGCTAATAATAATAATCTATTTATTTACTGACTATGTATGGAATACAACAGATTGCTTGATAGTCGAAAGCCTGCGCGTTAAATATATCTCAGAAGGTTGTCTATTTATATAATGTCTATTTATATAATGTTTAATATCTTTTTCCGAGCAACTGATAAAAATGACGCATTATTCCAAAATGTACCTTTGAACAAGATCTCACTTGTGATTGCATTCTGGTCCCGTCGGCCTGCAGTTGGCGAAGCTGATAGCCCACCCGCCAGTGGAAAATATGTAAATTATGTCTCCGCAACAAGGAAAGATATGAAAATTTCTGCAAAAGAAAAATGTGCCAGACAAATGAGAACGAGAACCTTCGCAAGTCCAAGTGAAAACTATACGAATGAGGATGCCGGAATATTTAAGTTATGACATCAAAAGTGGTCGGAAAACTTTGCAAATTCTGGTCGACACTATACAAATGCCGTTCTTTTTGCGCCATCTGATGATATCCTCCAGTACGTACTAACTCCGATAAATTAAGATTTGAGTGTTTGAGTTTTTGATTGTCTTTGTCTTTGAATGAATGAATTACTCTATCGGACGTTTAATGTTTGTTTTCTTAGCGGAGTTGGAGATATTTGAGAATGCCGTGTGAGTTTTCTCTACAACGGGGTCCCGCTTAATCTGTCTGGAATGCAACAAGCGTGTCTGTTTGGCCCTGATAATTATTTTTAGCTTCGACCAATACGCAGGTGATGATGCCAGCTAAATTGACATGAAATCGTTAACTAACCGTCAGCCAATTATGGGTGATGTACAGTTTGGGACACCGAGGAACGTTGCATCATTTTCTGGTTGAGGCGTTCAAGTTGGCTTGTTTTGTGACTACAGGTGTTGGATACATTGGACGATGTGGCACTTGTGTATAAGATGTACATAAACTGTAAATTTACATTTGAAACTTTTCAAGAAATCCGTGTTCTGCGTTGGTAACAAACTGAAACAGGCATTTTTAACGAAATGCTTCCTTGTTATGACTACCAGGCGATTATTCGGCGAACTGCTGTCTTTCATAATGTGGAATAAATATAACCTACTACTTTTGTATCTGTGATTTGGAAAAGTTAACAGTTTGGAATTTGTGACCATCAACGCTATCTTTCCTGGGAAACCATTTCGCCCCCTCCTCCTAAATATTTTTCTTACCCCTCGAACTAGATTCAAGATGGCCACTTTGATGCTTTCATTTTCAAAACGCGCTTTTTGGTTAATTTTTCGGCCAGATTTTTCATTTTTTTATTTGTGTGTTTTCTTTGCAAACACTGCGTGATAAATGCCACATGGTCGCCATCTTGAATTTACCCATGATGCTCTAATCGGGGATCATGCAAATAGTCACAAAAGGACTCCAAATCGATAAACAAACAAGTCGCGGAGGTTCAGCTTTGTTAGTGGGGGATTTAAGTCGTACGACGTCGGGCATTACAGGTTAGTTTCTCTGGGTATTCTTGCATTTACCAGGCTACCTCATGTTGAGGTGTTTACTCCATCAAACGTCCAGCATGCTCATCCATTAACATCAGATGAGTTGTTTGAGCTGATCTGTCATCACAGCTCCCCGAACTAGCGTATCTAATTCCGCTTAAGCCGGTGCTAGGGACCGTGTGAATACTTCATTGTCGCCAAATGAACAGCTGCAATAAAAACGCAGCTGAGATACTCGGGTCTGAATGTTAAGTGCCGAGAGCTGCTTTCCTGTAGAGTCATATGGTTGATTTTTATTCGCCAGACGTCGTCAATTTTTCCCACCAATATAACTTGACAACTATCACAGAAGTTTCTGGATTTTTTTTTTATGCCGCAAGGTATGTTAAATGTGGACTGCAGACAACCATTTTACTACATATACTGGCAGTGTTAACCGTATTTGTCCTGTGCTTTTTGCGACCAGTCCAGGCAAAGCCATTGCCATCCGCCCCCCCCCCCCCAGCTGTAAATATTTTTCTCTTATCGCTTGATCTATGGGACTGAACCCTACCGCACTCTATCCTTGGGTCCAAGATGGCTGTTTTGTTGACGTCACAGTGACGTCATATTCAGCATTTTTGGTAGATTTTTCGGTCAGATTTTTCGATTATTTTATTGATGTCATTTCGTCTGAAAACTGCATATTCAATTAGTAAATAGTAATTTGATATGAAATAAAACAGTTTTTGCCTATTTTTCCTCACGGAATAGCAGAAATTTTGAAGACATCTGACGAAAACAACAATTTTCATATATCCACGTGACAGTCATCTTGAATTTACCCATGATTCTCTGCTTGGGGGGATTATGCAGGTAGGCCTAAAATGACCCCATTATGGAAACCTAAGTCTGAGCTCGCTTTGTCGATAGCGCAGAAAGTTGACCTCTCCACCCAATGCCTGGTAGGGTTAATCTGGCTCCGGACCCAACGTTCATCATACAGCCGGGGTAGATTCTGAATTTTCCAAATCCATACAACTGAAAACCTTCCTTTCTGGTGAATCTATCGGCCCTCTTAAGCTGAAAATTATTGTTATTTCAAGCCCGTTATGAATGTTTCTCGCATTTGCAGCTTTCATTTCCGTTAGTATATCTATAATCTGTCTCCTTTTCGGTGTGTTCAACATGAACCTGATGTGTTCAAGTAATACTGACTTTCTTTGTGTTCCACTTCTGCTGCGAACGTGCTGTTCTTGACATACATCATACATCTTGATCATACATCTATTAATCTCGTTCAATGAAAACACTCAGATCAAGCCCGCTACATAATATTGATATGTCGATATATATAATCTACGGACGGAATGCAATATTTATCACCCCACGTGGGAGACCTCTGCACACAAAAAAATCAATCAAAACCTAGCAGGCTTCCTGGAAGAAATCAGAATTATTTATTATGTAAACCGCTATCATCAATACGGTATTGTATGTCAATTCTTCTGGGAAATTCATTATACAGGAAAAGTACAGTGTTATGGATGGCAAAATCTAAATTCATCGAACGGCGATATTTCGTTAAATAATTGGCAACATTTTCGAACACCGATGCACCAATTGTTTTTCAGATTCATATTATTGATTTCAATGTATGCCGAAAGATCTCTTCCAGAAAGACCTCGATAATGTTCTGAAATAGTATTTTAAATGGAAACTATATTTAGATCTTTGGATTTGCAAAGACATAACTTTCATAACCACACGTGTGGTCATAGATTTTGATTATGTATGAGACAAACGATGATGAAAATATGAGATATTCGTGTTTAATGTTTTGTCCATTTAGTTCTAACAGCCGTATTGACAAATTGTGTGCAAAAGCTTGTTAAATGGTTGGTTTTATCAAACGATCGTGTAAGTCTCTTAACCGCACATTAAACGTTATACAGACAAGATTGAACAGGTAAAGAAGAATTTGGTTTAATTCAGAAGATCCTTAGACCAGTTTAATATCAACTGGAATTAAGGTAACTCCGAAAGTATTAAACTGGATATATATAGAGATTAATTGGAAATTAACTACATAAACAGCGACCAGGTAGACCACATTTGTTAAAACCATGTATGTTTTAACCCTATCTGGCCTGGGCTTTTTGGGACCTGTTGTGGCCTGAGCGCCCCCTGGTATTAATTTTACCCATTTAGCTAGGGAGCTGAAACTTGCCACACTATACCCTTGGGCCAAGCCCTACCAGAAAATGTAAAAAAATCCATGATGGCCGCTTTGATGACGTCATAGTGACGTCATTTCCAAAACCGGCATTTTTTGGTCGATCTTTAAGTCAGATTTTCCGAATATTTTATTTATGCAATTTCTTCGCAAAAACTGCATGGTAAATTAGCAAATATTAATGTAATGTGAAGTAAAATAGTTTGTATCCACTCTTCATGGCGAAAAAACATAAATTTTTAGGAAATATGACAAAAATATCACTTTTCTGGTACCCCACGTGGCCGCCATCTTGAATTTGAATGAAATATTGAATGACCCCAATATGATAAACTATAAAGTCACGGAGTTTCAGCTCTTCATTTTTTGTCCTTCCGGAGATAGCGCAAAATGAATTTTCAAGTCGTTCTTCAGAGTACGGTATGTATCTCAAAAATCCCCCCTTCCCCGACCAGGTAGTGTTAACAAGAAATAACGTGGTGTGGGCCGATATAAGCTATAGTTTTGAATGGAACCACTGAAAATTAGTAATATCACAGTTTTTTTATTCTGGAATATAGTGTCGAGAAGAGCTTTAGAAGCTCTCTTGTTGCCCTTGACCCAGATATTTTCAAATCCGACAATCTGCAACTCTCAGATCTCACATCTACATGTAAATGAATGTATCAAGTGAGTTTAAATCAATTTAAACTCAGAAACTTTATATTTACTATAGTTTCGAATGATTGAAGACAAGATAATTTCACACACGATTTCAGTTGGTAAGCTTCTTTGTCTTGGCGTCCTCACGACAGTTTAAACCTGACTCTAATTATATCTTGCTACCATGTGCCGAACAGTTTACGAAATGTTATAAATCATTTGATTTTGTTAAAGCCATGTAGCTGAAATCGTTAGCGAGAACATCGTGCAACTAACACAACAGAACTTTCAACAATATCCCATTTGGAAGGAAAATTTATATTTGTAAACAACCTCAGGTTATTGTAAAGACTCTAGTAAGAAGGCGTCCGTATGCGTACGCTCATGGGAGTTGGGGTAACTATATATATGATACCTGGAATATGGATGCCTCATGTTCATGTATATTAACAGACAGGGAGCTAAATGCTGATCCTTCAGTTATCTAGAACTCGATGGACTGTAGCAACATGCATGTCATCTTGATAATTTACAGAGGTCAAGTTTTTTATAAGTGCCAATGTACATTCCGAAGATATCATATAAAGTTCCTGAATACGTACCATTCTTCCATTTCAATCACAACCGCCGAAAATAAAGCGTGCTTCCGTGCCAACCTCCACCAACCTCCATATATGTCATCAGCCCGTAGAGTTACTATACCAGGACAGGTATAGGGTTCTACAGAATGTGTACAGATACAATGTTTTTGCAAGTTTCATGGAGTATGACGTATTTCTAATATCATCGCCCAAAACGACATGGAGTTCCAACAGTATCGATTAAAATGGAACTGGACACGACGTTACAGCACAAATTCTACTCGCCAGGATCGTAGTTTGGTGATAATGTTATTATATGATGTAGGTCGTTGGATTATGGACGCGGAAATTCTTTAATGGGCGACGGTTGAATATTGAATGACGGACTAGACGCTTCTATTTGTTAGCAGTGTGTCAATGTATTTCCAAATGTGACACACCAGGGATTAAGGTGCTTCGCAGCATAGCCTTGACGAACCAGGAATACATACATTTAGGCGAATTAACATCTTCGATATACAGGAAGATATTTTTTGTCATTTAGAAAGTGATCATACATGAGTAATTTTGTTATTTTGGGGTCACCCACATGGGATCGTCCAACGTTCAGCACCAGGATCTGTGTAATCACTATATATTTTGATAATACCAAAAGTACTGTAAAACGATCACATTCTAAATGACTAAAACAAATCTTCCTATGTATTCAGCTATGGGAGCTGTGCCATTACGGTCATCAGAGGGGTACTGTATATTCGCTTTCAGGACTGCCGGTCTGCCATCTCCTATTTTTGGGCGAAGCCCGTCGGCCGAGTGGTTTAGATCGCCGACATATGGTTTTTGGGTACATACTTCATGTAAGACATAACGGGAAACGAGCCTAGTTTTGGACTGCGCGATAGCGAACACCATTTAGATAAATAACACTTTTCAGAAATATGGGGTGGGTGGTCGGGGTTATATTACAGAAAGGACTTGTATGTAGGCCTAGTCCTATGTCTTTACGAACTTTCAATTTTAAACAGCGGCGTTGCGGTCTTGTAATCTTTGGACTGTCCGAACTTTTAATTCTAAACAGCGGTGTTGCGGTCTTCTGTTAGTTTGCATACTGTCAATTACTACACAGCGGCTTTGCGGCGTTGCTACATGTAGGTAGGCCTAGATATGACAACAGGTTAAAAACTCTTGATCGGATATGATGTGTGTGGATATTTAAATTCTCAATGTCAACCAAGCCAGGGCTTCACATCGGGTTAGCTGGGAAACTATCAGTTTCTCCACAGCGGCTTTGCGGCGTTGCTGTGTTTCACTATCTCCAACGGGATAAATGGGTCATGCTAATAACTGAACAGCCGATCTGCTCTTTCTCAGGGTTGGCCTCATGCTCATAGGGAATACCATCCTCTCAACAGCGCATGCTCCCTTTCACAGGCTCATTTATCATCCTGGCCTCCAATGGCGGAAGTTGAATATTACTACGTTGCTATGACATCTAGGGGAAAACCCATGCACGCACGGTTCAGTTTTAATCCGGTCGAACAACTCCTTCAGTTTTGCACATGAGCAACTACTTTTCATATTCTCTGTGCAGATAAGCAGGAAAAATAATCTCCAGATAATTATTTTTAACGCCACCTCAACAGAGGTATTATGCAGACTTGAAAAAACATCTATTTTACTATATATGATGTCATATCCGGCGATGTCCGCGCGACCCGGAATCCAGTCCAAAAATCTGACTGGTGGATGGTCAATCTCACGTTCGGCTATTTCCGTATTCAGCGGAATCTAGCCTCTCACATGGAACACACAACTCGGCCATCTGTGGGGAGTGTATGGCGATCAAGTAGTGAGCCGGCTACGAAATAGTGCCGATCGCATTTTATTGTGAAATAAAGTTAATTTTAACCAAACAAACATAATTCATTCAAATTATACAAAACTATTTCTATGTTTAGTTGGATAATACTAATATATCCCCAGAACTCAGCAACTGGGCTAATTTCCCCAATACAGAAATAGACGAATGCGAGATTGGTTTCGCCGAAAATTAATTGTGCGCATGATAAGATAAGATTCTTTATTGTACTAAGCTCCCATATAAGACATGAGAATCACACATTAACGGTAAATGATTGCAATTGATTTGACAAATAAATAAACACTTATGAATCACAGGTTGCAGAAATTTGACGTAGAAGCCGCCGTCACTAAAAACATTTTTCACACAACGTTCACGCCACATTTATTTCATAGATCATGCTGTTTTTTTGTTTCGCTTCCTATAATCTCCAGGAACATGCCAATAACAGACAAGATGCGTTTTAAGCGGGAATTTTATTTCCCACAATTTATAAACCGGGAAAATTCGGGAAATTTAAAATTATCAAGGAAGAAAACTTGCATTTAACTGAAAAGTATACTATTTTTAAACATCTGTAGAAAAGATATGCATTTAACAGCAACTACACAATGGTCAAAATAAGAGCTTGAAGTGTATATATTATAATTAGATCATGTTAGGAATATTTTTTGCAGAAAATGTGTAATTAATAAAGCCCTTTTATGGAGACAATTCAAAATGCGCACTCGTGATCCTGTCACGATTTTTTGTGATTCCGTCACAGACTATATGTGACCCCTGTGATAACCCATTCACTTCGTTCTCACGAGGAAAAAAATGCTATCATCTTTGGGTACTGTATGTTAGTAATAAATGTCCTATTCGGATAATCAGATCGAAACAGAGCAGCAAAAGAATTAGACAAGCAAGTTAACACTGAGTCAAAACGCGTTACGGTGAACTTCCACTGTGATTCCGTCACGGAAATTTACCAATATTATAACGAAAAATGTGCGATATTTCGGAACATATTACATTTTATTTCAAACTTGGCAGCAGTAATTAACTGTGCAATAAGACGTAGAAAACCTGCTTATAGAGAATAAAATTTCAGTAACGAGCCATGATTGACTTAGTTAATGATTGCATTTGATTTCACAACGAATGAATACATGAATCCATATATAAAAAAAACGAGAGGACATTGGATGACATGCACCGCCAATAGTGGTCCTAATGAGCGTATACAAACATAAAAATACACTTCAGTTACAGGTTAAACCTCGCTGCAGCTCTGCTCTGAAATGCAGTGTGACCCATTGATACAGTTATTCATCTTGGTAGGGGTATTTTCTTTTTGTATTTATATCACCGTATATCATGTTTAGGTTTCTTGTATGATATTTCTTTTAATGTGTGGGGGTGAAGTTTAATTTGTCTGTCAAAATTTCTACTTCTTGGTATGATTGGAAGTATTTTTTTTTTTAATTGTTTTCCGGGTCATACTTACTTCTGGTTTCCATCACACGAGTCCATTTTATCGCCAACCAGTATAGGCAACATGATTGATGACCATCATATTTATTCCACGAAAGCCAGACGACAATCCCATTTCGACAGCTGTATTTATGTCATGCGACACGGGGCGCAGTCATTGTAATGTCTACCGACATTAATGTATTGTTCTGCGGACTACGGACTTGCCGCTTAGACATGTTAGAGCGGACCCGCTACGATTCCGTAATTTGTATAGGAATGTAGTGTTAGTGGCGCGCTCAGACACGAGGTTTGCGAATTGAGGGTGCACTCTGGAGATAATTCAGTGGAGCTGCATTTTTACAGCGGGTTGTGCCTTCGGAAGCTGAAATATTGCAAAAGACAACTAAATACCTCCCTACAAGTATATATTTTCTAAAAGAGCATGCCCATCTGATTGAAATATCAAGCATGGCAGCTATGTTACTCCACTGCAGAACCCACGTGCTTCCAAGTGAAATGCCCCCAACCTTTCTGGAAAATGCTCAATAATGGCCAAAAATGGGCCATATTCAGCCCGAAATCCAGAAAAATCTGTAAGAGCGAATTCCATAAGACAGACTGACCATGTTCTTTGTCTGATGGGCATATTAGAATGGCAAAAAAAACAGTATATTAACCTACCAGATTTCTGTGAAATTTGCGCGCGGTAAACACACCCCTTCTAGACAGGCAGAGCTAACAACAACAACAGGCACCCCAGTTTCGCATTTCCCCCCAACGGTACAACATGGAGTAAACTTGGCAAGCGAATGCCATATTCCCATTTGTAGGAAATAAGGCAGCCAACAATATGATATCATAGATATGAACCCTAATAAAGTTTAGAAATATTTTCATGTGGTTCAATCTGGGGTACCCCCTTTCTCACAGAATTCCTGAGGGGCCATTGCTACGAAAACCCCAGAGTGCAACCTTAAGATACAGGAAGTATTCTGTGATATTTGTTCTTCCTGCTCATAATAATCTGTGGGTGTGTGTGAGTGCAGTGATACACAACACTCAATCAGGGAACACTTCAGTAAGATATTACAGGGCCATGACTAACCACCTACCCCATCTTGATTTTCAGAGATTTTCTTCAATAAAAGTATGCAACCTCATTCACTAACTTGACCTCTTATTTCTTTCTGCTACCAGATAGAAAACATTTTGACCAGAAGAAAAACTTGCTGGACATCACCAACTTTCAAATAACACTAGACGGTCTGAAAAGAACATTAAATGCTGCCAAATTTGTGATAATTTTGAATATATTTTGTCTCTGTGAAGGGGAAATGCAGCACGAACTTCAATAAAAACCTGCAAAAAGCTTATGGTTTTCACTTGGTTCAATTTGTTTAAGCTATGTGTGTTGTACCCTACAGAAATAAATCCATTTCACCAGGTTCCCCATGCTGAAGAAGAGCAGAAATGCTCATTCTACACTGTATCCATTGCCTGCCTATGGTCAAAGGGAGGTAACTCTCTATATGGACAAAATATGCCACTGTTGATTAATAATGCTATCTGTTGATATTTATGCATATATTTTATCAAAACCAAGCATATTTTGTCTGTCCTTAATCGTTTGTGATATTGACCATGATACATGTACTATTTTACCTTGAATAAACTTATATTTACTATAAAGCTTCCACTGATATAAAATCCCAAGGCTGAAATATGTAGGGCTTCTGTGACCTTGTATCTGACAGTCTTTTGTAACGTTCTAAAGTGCATTCTTTGGCTGTTTGTTGCGACGGTTTGCGACATTGTTCTAGGATAATTCTGTGATGAGTTCTAATCTGAGAATGTATCCTATCACAAGAACATGTATTGCTATGACTAGTTGCCACAGCCATTTGTGTCACAAGAACATGTATCACTAGGTCAAGTTGTCACAACAATTTTCATCACTACAATTTGGACCTTCATATTGAATGATATAAGTTCAAATCTTATAACACTGTTAGTTTGTCAGCTTGAAGCAACAGACAAAACAAAAGTGGAAATGGCTATGATGTACAAAGCAAAACTCATGCGACTCCAGAAAAAGGAGAAAGCTGTTAGTCGTATAGTGGAAACCTGGTTTAGCAAGGGATATTCAGGGCATGCAGTTCCAGGATCTCTACACAGAAAACGTGTCATATACCAACCTTTTCAAGGACTCTCAGAAAGTAGTACGGTAGTACACGTTGATCGTCCAGCCTGGGACATTTACACAGCAGCAATTCCAAATGAAGGTGAGACTCCTAGTAAACTGAGGCCTAAAAAACAAACAAAACAAGGTAATGAGGGAATTTTCTTCTCTGAATGTCAGGAAGAGAATGTGATTGTCAATTTTTCTAAGTTGAAGCTGTTATTAACAGCTTTTTTGACACATATGAATTCCCCTTGCAGCCAACCTAAACCGGATGTATTAATTAGTCAGAGAATGGGCTTGTGCATAACAGCTACATGTACCTGTCAAAACTGCGATTTCATTTCAGACAAAGTAGAATTATTTAGCCGAGTTGCAACAGTAGATACAAAGAGAGGCCCAACTGCAGGCAGCCTTAATGAATGCCTCTCAATACCGGTGCTAAAAACTAAGGCGGGTGTAGCAGATATCCGCTTTTTTCTCGCATCTCTCAACATTAAACCACCTTCGAATTCCGTCCTATATGATAAAGTCAATAAAACATGCCACACTATGACTGAATTAAACAAAGCTTCGCTACAGGAGAATGCACAATTTGTGGTGAAGGTTAACAAGTTATTGGGAAAGGAAAATGAAGTTGATGTAGCAGTTGACACATCATACAACAACAGACCACAACAAGGTTATGAAGCAGGAACGCAATCATTTACACCGATGATTGAACTGAATACAAATAAACAGTTAGTACTAGGCATGCACACAGCAAATAAAATATGCCTGAAAAAGAAAACCTGCAAGCACACAACATGCACAAAGACTTATCCCACAGACGACTCAATTTCCTCTACGGAGGCCAAAGGAACAAGGAAACTAATTGCAGATCTGCACACCACGGGCACATTGCAAGTGGAATCGGTCACCAGTGATGACAGTGCTCAACTGGGAAGTACACTCAAAAAACTTTCCAGAACTTCTGGAAATACCATCAAACATAACATTTGTTTCATCCACAAAATGCGCTCATTTCAAAAGAAAATAAAAAATCTGAAACTGGATGGCCGTGTACCCGGCCGAGATCGGAAAATGCGGCGGGTACCAGGCCGTGATCGGAAAATATACATGCAAAAACTATCCTCTTGCATGAGGAGCCGGGCACGTTTAGAAATTGTACGTGCAAGAAAATCGTGCAAATCTGAAACGAAGTTTCTTGAAAAAGCCAGATCAGCTTTAGCAAACATTGTTCCATGTTTCTGGAACAGGCACACACACTGCAGAAAGAAATCTCTTGTTTGCCGTGCTCACCTGAAAGGTTATTCAAGTGAGTTTCTTCCATATGGAAAACATTTGGATATGTTTGGCGAGAAAGATTTCACCAAAATACAAGCGATACTAACGAAGACGTTCCGTATCGTTGCTTTGAAAAAAATTGCACGTCTCCTGAACACAAATCAGTGTGAAAGTTTACATCACCGGGTGTACACCTATGCCCCCAAAAGCACCACATGGAGCCGGAACTATGCAAGTTTGTGTCATTCAGCAGTGCACTCTTCAACATTTGGTACCGGACAGTCGAGTCTTATGTTAGCAAAGACTGTAGGTCTGCATTGCAAAGAGTCAGATCCCTTTCCTCAATTCATGGCTAAGACGGATAAGAAAACAAAGCACCATACAGAGAGGAAACAAACTTTGAATTACCGGAATCAGCGGTACTTGTCAAGGAAAAGAAAATGCAACCGAGCATTATTGCAAAATTCACTATACAGGGACAATTCTTTAACAAGTTCAGCAGATCATGCATATGCTATAAACCCACACCTGCACTGAAATTGAATTCAAAAACAAATTTGTGAATGCCTCTCAGATAATTACCTCACACCAGGCATCGATTAAAGCCATAGTGGCCCCGGCATTCACCATTTGTAGCACAGATATTCCGTGCGGTGTTCACACGTGCGGGCTCCAAAGACAAATGATTCACATTAACACACAGTTTAGTATGACATAAATGAGACACATGCATTACTGGGGACAAACGAGGACAGCCACGAGATAAATAAAATGCCAGACGGTGAGCTGACACATTCAGCCTATGACTGCGAAAAACCACCCTACATGTTCCGTATCCATGTCGGGTGGTCCCAGTCCACAAATGGCAATGCACCGTTCTATTAGTGTGTCGCTCAAGTTTTGCTTTAAGTTTTCCAATTTCCTGCTCGGTCAGAGCAGAAGAAAAAACAATGGACATGATTGCCGGGGGAACTTTATGACAATAATAGCTGAAAGCCCAAGTATATGACATTTTTAATTATGTTTATTATGAATGAATAAATGAATGAAGCTTAATTAGCATTATCCTACTCTTATACAGGCATGATTACAATAACTGTGCATTTGTAAAAGGGGAAAACCCAAGATAAATGCGGAAAACATACAAATCCAGTTAATGCTGTTATTGAGTTTTTGGTGTATTTGGTGTCTAGAGTTATCTCCCATTTATCACCTAAATATACCCTGATGATTCAGTTGTCTGTATTTAATATCTGGTATCACCATGTTATCATCCAGAGATAACATCAGCTCCGAAGGACACATCGCATATGCAAAATATAAAAATTGAGTGAAATGATAATTTTGCTATTTACTCTTCAAGGGTGCACTCTGGAGATAATTCAGTGGAGCTGCATTTTTACAGCGGGTTGTGCCTTCGGAAGCTGAAATATTGCAAAAGACAACTAAATACCTCCCAACAAGTATATATTTTCTAAAAGAGCATGCCCATCTGATTGAAATATCAAGCATGGCAGCTATGTTACTCCACTGCAGAACCCACGTGCTTCCAAGTGAAATGCCCCCAACCTTTCTGGAAAATGCTCAATAATGGCCAAAAATGAGCCATATTCAGCCCGAAATCCAGAAAAATCTGTAAGAGCGAATTCCATAAGACAGACTGACCATGTTCTTTGTCTGATGGGCATATTAGAATGGCAAAAAAAACAGTATATTAACCTACCAGATTTCTGTGAAATTTGCGCGCGGTAAACACACCCCTTCTAGACAGGCAGAGCTAACAACAACAACAGGCACCCCAGTTTCGCATTTCCCCCCAACGGTACAACATGGAGTAAACTCATATTCCCATTTGTAGGAAATAAGGCAGCCAACAATATAATATCATAGATATGAACCCTAATAAAGTTTAGAAATATTTTCATGTGGTTCAATCTGGGGTACCCCCTTTCTCACAGAATTCCTGAGGGGCCATTGCTACGAAAACCCCAGAGTGCAACCTGAGACGTTGACCATTGCGAATAATTGCGAGGATCCAAAGTTGGTTAGTTGTGTCCTTCTTTTGTTTATTAAGACAACTGTGGCTGAGTTTATTGTGAGAGTCATAACTTTAGTTGTCAGAAATGGTTGAGTAAACATGTTTATTCTTGTCCGAAAAATGTGTCATGAAGGGTCCAGTTTTCAATGTTATCATTTTCTCGTTCAGAACGACAAACTACTGTCTGAATGTTTGTAACGAAGCCTTATATGCGAACTGCATGTCAATTACTGTTTGTTAGCGCTAAAACTTGTCAGTAATTCTGGTTTATTTCTTACGTTGCAGTTTCACGGAGCCAATAAATGCGAAAGAGCTTCTGTACGAGACCTTCGGTTTCCTATTATCTCATTTATCTGTTTATTTACGCAACGTTTCCCTGCGTTGTACGATCCTTAACCGTAAGCGCTGATAACGGTTACAGTCATTGCTTTTCTTCGACCGCCCCTCCCTATCTCCGAACGAATGTTCACAGTGAAATGTCGACAAACTCACATTTCCAGTAAATCAGTGTCATCTTCCGGTTGAATCATGAAATAGCATACAAATATACCAATCTATATATTTCTTAAATGAGTATTTCTTGAGTATTATGAGTATTATTAGCGGACACGCTATCAGCAATTGACGGCCGAAGAGTTATACTTCCGATGACTGCCGAAGATTTTCCGGAGGTAAAATAATCTCGTTTTTCGTCCAAATAACGACAGTTGCTGTTCAGCCTTTTAATGTGAACAGGTGAAATTGATAAATTGTCCAGTTAGTATATATTATTTCTTCTAAAACTACACAAACAATTTTTTTAAGTGCATGAGCGATGATATTGACAACAATTCAGCATACATTTGCGACTTTCGTCTGCTGTACGAGAATCGCTCTCTCTCGCGGATTAGAGGTACCTAAAAAGTGGAGTTAATAACTGCTCCCGCACGTACAGGGAGAGGTCACGTAACCCGCGAAACTCCTCCCAGGGAAGGGTCTTGATCCCAGCACTAACCAGGTCAGTTTTTGTGTCTCTCAAGAAATTACTTTTATATCAAATTGAAATAAACCGTGAAAAGTGTACGAGATCTGAGTGTACGAGGATCTTCAAACGGGGACCTTGTCGCGTAGCTTTTCCAGGTTTAACAAGGTTCCCTACATGTACTCACTTATTGTGTTTTCCTTACATGATGAATAGGCAAAAAAAATTAATCCATATTCAGCAAAACAAAAAAACAAAAACACTAGCCCTCACAATAGCCGACAAAGTTGAGCACTACATTGAGCCAGCTATAGCTTTGCCCCTGGATTTCTCGCTACAGGCTCACCGTTCCTCAGAGCTTGGCTTAGTGTGGATCACTGGTCCAGTCTGTTAACTTTGAAACTTCATTGTCTGTGATTTATGTTTTGCCATACTTTGTTTTTTCAAAAGTTGAGCAATAAACTTGAATTGAATTGATACGCTTCAGCCTTCCTATTGGTTTCAAGTATTTGCTAGTGTGGCTAATTTTGTAATTACCAGTGGATCAGTAGTCCACACCAGTAATGCGGAACTAGCTACGGTACTGCAGGCTATACCCAGTGACTCCTCAACTTCCCCTCTCTCAAAGGCGGTTTCATCCATACCAGTGAGTATAATATAAAAAAAAATACTTTGAAACTGTTCATCATGAATGTATGATGGGCTCCCCCCCCCCCCAATTGATGCAGCAGTTTGGAACTATTTTTCCTGAGCAACGGATTGCTGCGACGTTTGAAATAGTTTTCCTGCACGACGGATTGCTGCGACAGTTTGACATTGGCGACTGCGACAGTTTGAACCTCATTTTCTTTGGCGACAGTTTCCAGCGACACTTTGACAACGTATATTCTGCTGGACGACACATTGCTGCGACACTTTTACCCATCCTACATATTCCAACACTGAGTCGATATTTTGCTACTCTTTCTTGTAATCATACGAGTCGAGTGGTCGAGTAAGTAACGCCGGAATCGCCCTACAGCAATTTAACACTGAAAAGTACAGATTTCAGGAACATTTCGCGGAACCTACAATGTACCTCTGAACTCTCAATGTACAAACTGACAAATTATCAAATCAATAACCTACACATCAGATGTATTGCTGCATAATCCAATGAAGAGTTCATTCAGTGACAAACATATTCTCAACTTCTAAGTGATATGGTCATCCCTTTAGTAATCCAATCACAGCATTTCAGCTATAGAAGTCAGATAATTTCTCCACCAAAGCATAACTAGGCTAATGTCGAAGCTGGGTGTTCGGCATGAGTGTGCGTGAACATGAGTTTCGAAGCACTGTTACGAAGGAATATATCTGAAGTGCAGTGTCAAAGCGGTGTTAGGGAAAAATGTACGTGCAATCGAGTGTCAAAGCATGTCAGGGAGGAATGTATGTTTAGTTGAATGTCAAAGCGGTGTTAGGGAGGAATGTATGTGAAGTCGAGTGTCAAAGAGGGATTAGGACTTAGGGTTAGGTATGCTTCATAACTATCAGGTTTAGGGTCATTTCATCTATAGAAGTTAGATAATTTCTCCACCAAAGCGTAACTAGGCTAATGTCGAAGCTGTACGTGAAGTCAAGTGTCGACCAGTGTTAGGGAGGAATGTATGTTTCCTCGAATGTCAAAGCGGTGTTAGGGAGGAATGTACATGGAGTCGAGTGTCAACCAGTGTTAGGGATGAATGTATGTAAAGTCGAGTGTCAAAGCGGTGTTAGGGAGGACTGTATGTGAAGTCGAATGTCAAAGCGGTGTTAGGGAGGAATGTATGTGAAGTCGAGTGTCAACCAGTGTTAGGGAGGAATGTACGTGAAGTATAGTGTCAAAGCGGTGTACATGGAGTCGAGTGTCGAAGTGGGAGGAATGTATGTTTAGTCGAATGTCAAAGTGGTGGTGGGGAGGAATGTATGTGAAGTCGCGTGTCAAAGCGGGATTAGGACTTAGGGTTAGGTATGCTTCATAACTATCAGGTTTAGGGTCATTTCAGCTATAGAAGTCAGATAATTTCTCCACCAAAGCGTAACTAGGCTTATGTCGAAGCTGTATGTGAAGTCAAGTGTCGACCAGTGTTAGGGAGGAATGTATGTTTCCTCGAATGTCAAAGCGGTATTAGGGAGGAATGTACATGGAGTTGAGTGTCAAAGCGGTGTTAGGGAGGACTGTATGTGAAGTCAAATGTCAAAGCGGTGTTAGGGAGGAATGTACATGGAGTCGAGTGTCAACCAGTGTTAGGGAGGAATGTATGTAAAGTCGAGTGTCAAAGCGGTGTTAGGGAGGACTGTATGTGAAGTCGAATGTCAAAGCGGTGTTAGGGAGGAATGTATGTGAAGTCGACTCAAATCGGTGTTAGGGAGGAATGTATGTGAAGCCGAATGTCAAAGCGGTGTTAGGGAGGAATGTACGTGAAGTCTAGTGTCAAAGCGGTGTTAGGGAGGAATGTATTTGAGGTAAAAGCGAGAGTGTCAAAGCGGGATTAGGACTTAGGGTTAGGTATGCTTCATAACTATCAGGTTAGGGAGGAATGTACAGAGTCGAGTGTCAAAGAGGTGTTAGTGAGGAATGTATGTGAAGTTTAGTGTCAAAGCGGTTTTAGGGAGGAATGTACAGGGGTAAAAGCGTTCGGTGTCCGGTTTTTCACGTATATTATCGTTTTATTAGCGTTTGAAACGCGTTTCAATGGCGTTCTGAACGCGTTTTGAATTTGTTTCGTTTGCTTCTCAAAGAACGCGTTTATACCTCCCAAACGCGTTTGATCATCGGTATGTTCATTTATCTTTCCTTTCGTTTCGTCTAAAACGCATTTCACGAACGCGTTTATGAACGCGTTTCGGAACGTCTTTTATTGTTGTTGTTGTTAAATCAGCATCACCGTCCACACCACAGTTGCTTCATCGGGCGAGAATACTATTTGGCCTGTTTTTTTGTTTTCTATTTGTGCAATGGTTCGGCGAGTGAGTGTTGATCAAAAGCCATATGGAGTCAAGGTCAGGCGAAATGCTTTTTCAGTTCGGTATCACATGCCTGACTAATCATTTCGCTTGGTACGGGAAGACAACTATTGTTTCGCTTGGTGAACGAAAAGATTTAAGGTTGCGTTTAAAACGTGTTTTGAAAACGCGTTTCGAAACGCGTTTTGGAAACGTGTTTCGGAACGCGTTTTAATGTTGTTGTTGTTAAATAAGCATTGTCGTCCACACCACGGTTGCTTCGTCGGGAGAGAATACTATTTGGTCTGGTTTTTTTCTTTGTAAAACGGTTCGGCGGCGGAGTGTTGATCAAAAGCTGCATGGAGTCAAGGTCACGGGAAACGCTTTTTCGGCTCGGTATCACATGCCGGACTAATCATTTCGCTTGGTACGAGAAGACATATATTGTTTCGCTTGGTGAACGAAAAGATTTAAGCTTAGTGCAATATATAAACGAAACGAATTACCGGACACAGAACGTTTTTACCCTTGTATATTAAAGGCTATGCCACATATATTTATAGCACAGTGATTATAATAGCGGCTGGGGAAAGCCCCGACACGTGGGCTTCTTGGACTTGTTTGCAAAATAAAAACACAAGTTTGCACGAGTTGAACGAAAAGAGAAACGCGTTTATCAAATGCGTTCACAAATGATAAAAATACAAATTAAGCGATATTGAAAGCGTTTCGTTTCCTATAATCGTTTGGTAAGCGTTTGAAACGCGTTTACCTTTTGTTCCGTTAGCGTTTCGTTAGGTCAAACTAAACGAAAATAACCGGACACCGAACGCTTTTACCCCTGTATGTCAAATCGAGTGTCAAGGCAGTGTTAGGGAGGAATATAAGTGAAGTTGATTGTCAAACTGGTGTTCGGGAGGAATGTATGTGAAGTCCAGTGTCAAAGCGGGATTAAGACTTAGGGTTAGGTATGCTTCATAACTATCAGGTTCAGGGTCATTTCAGCTACAGACGTCAGATAGTTTCTCCACCAAACCGTAACTGGGGTAATGTCGAAGCATGGTGTTCGGCATGAGTGTGCATGAAGTTGAGTTTCAAAGCAGTGTCAAAGCGGTATAGGGAAAAGTATATGTGCAATCGAATGTCAAAGCTGTATTAGGGAGGAATGTATGTTTAGCTCAGTGTCAAGGCAGTGCCGCAGAATGTATGTGAAGTCGAATGTCAAATTGTTGTTAGGGAGGAATATATGTTTAGTTCAGTGTCAAAGCGGTGTTGAATGCACGTGAAGTCGAGTACCAACCAGTGTAAGGGAGGAATATATGTTTAGTTGAATGTCAAAGCGGTGTTAGGGAGGAATGTACATGGAGTCGAGTGTCAAAGCGGTGTTAGGGAGGAATGTATGTGAAATCGAGTGTCAACCAGTGTTAGGGACGAATGTATGTGAAGTCGAGTGTCAAGGCGGTGTTAGGGAGGAATGTATGTGAAGTAGAATGTCAAAGCAGTGTTAGGGAGGAATGTATATGAAATCGAGTGTCAAAGCGGTGTTAGGGAGGAATATACGTGAAGCCGAGTGTCAAAGCGGTGTTAGGGAGGAATGTATTTCAGGTCGAGTGTCAAAGCGGGATTAGGACTTAGGGTTAGGTATGCTTCATAACTATCAGGTTTAGGGTCATTTCAGCTATAGAAGTCAGATAATTTCTCCACCAAAGCGTAACTAGGCTAATGTCGAAGCTGTACGTGGAGTCGAGTGTCAACCAGTGTTAGGGAGGAATGTATGTTTACTCGAATGTCAAAGCGGTGTTAGGGAGGAATGTACATGGAGTTGAGTGTCAAAGCGGTGTTAGGGAGGAATGTACATGGAGTCAAGTGTCCACCAGTGTTACGGAGGAATGTACGTGAAGTAGAGTCAAAGCGGTACACATGGAGTCGAGTGTCAAAGCGGTGTTAGGGAGGAATGTACGTGAAGTCGGGTGTCAACCAGTGTTAGGGAGGAATGTACGTGAAGTCGGGTGTCAAAGCAGAGTTAGGGAGGACTGTATGTGAAGTCGAATGTCAAAGCGGTGTTAGGAGGAATGTATGTGAAGTCGACTGTCAAAGCGGTGTTAGGGAGGAATGTATGAAGTCGAATATCAAAGCGGTGTTAGGGAGGAATGTATGTGAAGTCGACTGTCAAAGCGGTGTTAGGGAGAAATGAATGTGAAGTCGAGTGTCAAAGCGGTGTTAGGGAGGAATGTATGTGAAGTTGTGTCAAAGCGGTTTTAGGGAGGAATGTATGTGAAATCGACTGTCAAAGCGGTGTTAGGGAGGAATGTATGTGAAATCGAGTGTCAAAGCGGTGTTGGGGAGGAATGTATGTCAGGTCAAGTGTCAAAGCGGGATTAGGTCTTAGGGTTAGGTATGCTTTATAACTATCAGGTTTAGGGTCATTTCAGCTATAGTAGTCAGATAATTTCTCTACCAAAGCGTAACTAGGGTAATGTTGAAGCTGGGTGTTCGGCACTGTCACAGCAATCTGTCGTTCGAGAGAATACACATTGTCAAAGTGTTGCTGCAATCTGTCACTCAGGAAAAATGGCTTTAAACTAGAAGACTGGAAAGCCGCTCTCACTGACCAGGTGGTGTAGAAGACCGCAAAGCCGCTGTCTGACAATGTAGTGTTGAAGATCAGAAAGATGACTAGATCATTCCGTATGCAGACAATTGCTACCTGCTATCAGTTAGAGGATTATACAGAAGACCGCAAGGCCGCTGTTACTCACAACGTAATCTAGAAGACCGCAAAGCCGCTGTCACTGACAAGGTAGTGTAGAGGACTGGCGCAAAGCCGCTGTCGCTGACAAGGTGGAGTAGAAGACCGCAAAGCCGCTGTCGATGACAAGGTAGCATGATTCCGTATGCAGAGAACCGCAAAGCCGCTATCAATGAAAGGATTAGGCAGAAGACCGCAAAGCCGCTGCCACTGACAACGTAGTCTGGAAGACCGCAAAGCCGCTGTCACTGACAAGATAGTGTAGAAGACCGCAAAGCCGCCATCACTGATAAGGTAGTGTAGAAGACCGCAAAGCCGCTGTCAATGACAAGGTAGTGTAGAAGAGTGCAAAGCTGCTGTCTCTGACAATGTAGTGTTGAACATAAGAAAGAAGACTGCATGATTCCGTATGCGGAGAACCGCTAAGCCGCTATCAATGACAGGATTATGCAGAAGACCGCAAAGCCGCTGTCACTGACAATGTAGTCTGGAAGCCGCTGTCACTGACAATGTAGTGTAGAAGACCGCAAAGCCGCTGTCAATGACAAGGTAGTGTAGAAGATCGCAAAGCCGCTGTCAATGACAATGTAGTGTTGAACATTATAAAGATGACTGGATGATTCCGTATCCAGAGAACCACTAAGCCGCTATCAGTTAAAGGATTATTCAGAAGACCGCAAAGCCGCTGTTACTCACAACGTAGTCAACAATACCGCAAAGCCGTTGTCACTGACAAGGTAGTGTAGAAGACCACTAAGCAGCTGAAAGATGACTGGATGATTCCCAATGCAGAGAACCGCTAAGCCGCTAATAATGAATGGATAATGCAGAAGACCGCAAAGCCGCTGTCACTGACAACATAGTGTAGAAGACAGCAAAGCCGCTGTCAATGACAAGGTAGTGTAGAAGAGCGCAAAGCCGCTGTCTCTCACAATGTACTGTTGAACATAAGAAAGAAGACTGGATGATTTCGTATGCAGAGAACCGCTAAACCGCTGCCAATGAAAGGATTATGTTAAAGACCACAAAGCCGCTGTCACTGACAACGTGGTCTAGAATACCGCAAAGCCGCTCTCACTGACAAGCTCATGCATAAAGGATTCAGAAATCATATCTCTACCCTGTTGAACTATGCTTCTTCTCTCGTGCTCCCTTACATGAAGTATCGACCGGTTTTTGGCGGTTGGGTGCCGTACTCTGGTGGTCGCTGGTTCGAATCCCACATGGAAATCGACTAATTTTCAGCATCAGAATCTGTACTATACTAAAATAGTGTAATCTCAAAATAACAAAATTTATCTTCAATATTCGAGCCGATAAAATGGCTGAGGCTTTTTCTGATAGGTCCAGTGATGATTTTTGGAAAGAGGTGAAACTTTCTAATTCCAAGTGCATGACCATGTCGTGTGGATAATGCTCAGGGTGAAACTGATATTGCCAACCTTTGGAGGGAAAAAATCAGTAGTATTTTGAATTGCGTCACTAATGAATCTTGCAAATCTGAAGTTTTATGTGCCTTGGAATAATACAACAGTGGATTTCCTAATGTACCTATTCTCTCTCCTGATTGTTTGCGTACTATTGTTAATGACATGAAACCGAAAAAATCGCCAGGTTATGACGGTCTGTGTGCTGAGCACCTAAAATATTCACCTGATGGGTTATTTATTCACTTGTCATTGTGTATCAATGCTATGTTTTTTCATGGTTGTCTTCCGAAAGAACTCACCTATGTTATTATTAATCCCATTGTCAAAAATAAATCTGGGGACATAACTCAGTCAGACAACTATAGGCCCATAGCAGTTGCCACAGTCATATCGAAAGTTATCGAACTTTTTATGCTTCAGATATGCGAAAAACAATTGTATAGCTCCGATTTTCAGTTCGGTTTTAAAGCAGGTCACTCTACTGACCAATGCATATATGTTTTCAAGGAAGTTGTAAATTTTTATCGATGCAATGGTAGCCCTGTGTTTGTATGTTTTTTAGATGCTAGCAAAGTTTTTGACAGAATCAACCATTGGACACTACTTAAAAAGTTAATTGATCGTAATATTTCTATGTGTTTTACCAATATTTTGTATGTATGGTGTAGCATACAGCTGTTTGCTGTTAAGTGGGGGTCCACTGTTTCCTCGTTTTTTGCCGTGTCCAATGGTGTTCGGCAAGGTGGTATTTTATCACCTTGTTTATTTGCGATTTATCTGCATGATTTGGAGTTGTCATTGTCTGATGCCGGCGTTGGTTGCAACATATCTGGGTTGTTTATCAACCATTTACTTTATGCTGATGATATGTGTCTCATCTGTCCCTCGGCTAAAGCCTTGCAGGCACTCCTAGATTACTGCTCAGCATATGCTGATTCACACGACATTGTATTTAATTCGAAAAAAACTGTCTGCATGTTATTCGTGCCCCGGTATTATAAGGATTTTCAGCCTCCTATTGTTCAGCTGAATGGTATGACATTAAAGTATGTAAACTGTTATACGTACCTCGGCCATATTTTGACGTGTGAGTTATCTGATAATGTAGACATGGACTCACAGAGACGGAAACTCTGTGTCCGTGCTAATTTATTGCTGAGAAAGTTCAAAGATTGTACTACTACTGTAAAGAAAGCCCTGTTTAAGGCATTTTGTTGTAACATATATTGCTCTCATCTTTGGAACGTGTACACCAGAACGACGTTTAATGGCTTGAAAGTTATGTACAACAATACGTCTAGATGGTTAATGCACTATAGGTATAGTTGTAGCGCCAGTACTATGTTTGCTATTAATAACATTCCCTCGTTTGGAGAATTGCTGAGGAAGACTGTATATTCGTTCAGAGCAAGAGTTATGTCTAGCGACAACTTGCTGATCCGCTCAATCCGTAACTCTGATCTTCATGTGAACTCTCCTTTGGTGGCCAAATGGCAAGAGCTTTTGTATAATATCAAATAGTGCTGTAATGCTTCTCGTGAGCATTGCAACCTCTTCTCTCTCACCACAACCATTTAATGTACTTGTATGGACTTTTCGTCTCAAATAAAAAGTTATTATTATTATTAATATATATGGTACAGCATACGGCTTTTGTTTGGGGAAGAAAACTAATATTGGGCGAAGATCATTGAGACAATCAAGTGACTTAGCTTATCAATTTGCTATGAAGAAATTTAGGTGTTATAAATCATATCAAAAAACTAGTTAATAAAAAAAAAATTCGTGTTCTATTATTCTCTCATTTACCCCTATTTGACATATTGCTATCTTGTATGGGGCAATACCTACATAAGCCATCTTACTGCATTAATAATTCTTCAAAAACGTGCAATCCGAATAATATCTTTATCCGGAAGGTATGAACATGCCGAGCCTCTGTTTAAAAATCTGAAAATTACCACAACTGAATGATTATCTCCTTTTAAAATATGTCCACAGGTTCAGTTATCACCCCTTACTTTTACCCACTATCCACCAGAGATGTTTTACTCGCATATCAAATGTTCATCGATATGGTACTAGAAATTCCGGAATCAATTTGTATCGACCCTTCCATTCTTCTGATCTTTCATTCTTCTCTGCAAGAATTAAAGGTCCTAGGCTATGGAATAAACTACCAACTTATCTTAAAACAAAAGATTCTTCTATTTCTTCTTCAAATCACAGCTGGAAAAAAATACCTTGTATTGGGCTGACAGTTTTGTACATCCTGCAAGACCGACCATGGGTACATTTTATTATTCTCCATTTTGATAAATTTCTAACACGAGTTGAATTATAATATATTAAATCTGCACTGCGGTTATCTAATTCCATATTATCATTAGTTTTATTATATTTTTGATGGGGAGGGGGGGGGGGGGATAGAACAAATAACAAGCGTCTCGTCCGCCATTCATAATTCAGCCGTCGTCCATTAAAGAATATCCGCAACCATAATCCAAAGATATGGGATATGTAGATATCAAAACCCTCTGGATTTTTATTCCCGTCAGGCATATCTTGGGTAAATTTTCCTCAACGTGCTACTACCGATATAATCGTACTGTTAATTTACTGTTAATAATTTGCATGAATTTGAAACTGGTGAATAAAGCTGAATTGAATTGAATTAGTCATTGACAGACATCGACATAATCACAGGGCCATTTTTGTTCTGTCCTGTGTGTCTGTATGTCTGATATCAAGATATGTTTGCAGTGCACGTGAAATGAATCGGTAATCTTTGAATGCGTGAGTTGATAATGAAAGTATGAAATATGTAAACCTTATAGGTCGTTCGAAAGACATGTCCAGGCGGATGGACGATTGAGATCTCAAGTCGCAGTTTTTAGTTTGATTATAAATCGTGTCCGGTGGGACAGCTGGTGGAGTCTATCGCGAGGACCTACAAATCCATATACATGTTCACAAGAACAACGCTGAAGTAGCCCTTAATTGACAACTGTATTGATGACCACGATGGCCTAAACGTGCAATTTCCCGACATAACCTATCCATGAATCCATAGTAACAGAAAATAACATCGATTTACGTCCCGAACCTGTCATAACGGACGTGTAGTCTATCATAAAATAATTAATAACTGAACCATTCCTCATTCATGTGTATATTATGGCTGGTTTCGCTGGACTTTGACAGAGAAATAGATCTTTGGTATGCAAAGTGCAATACTGATATTGTGCCTAGATAAAGGCAAATATATAAGAAAGGATGGTAGTACCTTTTCTCTCGTTAACTTTCTGTCATAATGTCCATATCATCGAGAAGTCTTCTTTAATACTGCGATAGTTCTTTAGTCTATAAGCCAGGCCCAAGATAAATTGTCTGGGTCAACACACGTTATGTTAGAGTAATCCCATGGAACATTAGGGTGCTTTTTTTTTATCTTTTTGCCTGGTGGGTTATTTTCATTGAAGCTTCGTCCTGTGAAGTATCCCACGATCGGATTTCCATTACAATGTCGTTATGTGGCGTTATGCAACAAGCTGATTAATTTGGCTCCCCAGTGTATACTGAAATCAATGTCACTTTCTCCATATTTATTTCAAAGATTCTCAATGGGAGAGCTCAAGTGATTTTGAATATTTTTGCATTGGAAAGCTTGGGCTGTTCTGGTAATTTTCACTACTGTTCCATTACTAGTATTACAATGAATATTTACATCAATTGAGAATTGAATACCTAAAATCGATGTCATTTTCTCCAAACTTGTTGCACACTCTCTTAGAATGAAAGTGTTACTGAATGACATTATAAATATCAGAGGTATGACATCATTATGTACAGTTTTATATCTGCAACACTCTAAGAAACTGTTGAAACAAGTGTATCAGGAGTAATACAACTCTTTACAATGCTGAGCTTAACACTTGTAAAGTGTTGTATTGCTCTTGACACAGCACCGTAGTGTTAGATATAAATTTACAAGTGTTAAATTCAGCATTGTAAATAGTTGTATTGTTCCTAATACATCAGTATAATGTTAAATCCACCTGTTGTTTTGAAGAAGAGGTATGGTGACGTCACGCAAAGTATCTCTGTGATTGCGACATCTCGTTATGATGATATGAAACTATTGCATTCTGAACGCTGGGACTGATCATGAGTGTGTTTTTGACTGCGCCAGGACCCATGACTTGCACACATTGTTCTTTGGATACTGCTAAGCCATTTTGGAGGAAACAGTGAGCCGTAGTTCGAATCATGCCCGAAGTCTGGATTACCATTCATAATTCAGCCGTCATCCATTAAAGAATATCCGCGTCCATAATCCAAAGACCTTTTCCTTATTCCATATAACAGCATTAGCACCAAATTGCAACAAGCTCCATGTTCCTTATTCCTAATTCAGCCGTGGTCCGTTAAACAATATCCGCGTCCATAATCCAAAGACCTTTTCCATACTCCATATTCCTACGAAGTAGGCTACAGATCGCAAATTGTCCGGTAATGAGTGAGTGAGTCAGTCAGTCAGTCAGTCAGTCCATCCGAATCCTTTCGTCGGCAAAATAAGGAGAACCATTGACATTAGAACCTTGATTTTTGGCATGAACGTGCATTAGGGCATTGTCACCAGCAAGTTCTGAGCTGATCGAATTCTGATGAAAATTAGATTTATATAATTATTTTTTTTATTATTTATTGTTAGCTCAGCGAGTGCACTGTCATGCCCATTAGGAACCCTTGGCTGTATGTTTCACTGTATATAATAAAATTATTCACTGGGATAATGAAATAGGAAATGCTAATTTTCCATCATTTGTTAGTGCATTTATCTACACTGCTATTACCAACTTGCCATTCTTAATACACACAATTCAGTACATTGTTATAGATATATGTAAACTGTGGCCTTTAACGTGTATCCTATTTCACATCCAAACATTTCATCTCAGACCCAATCAGGCTTCAAATTTAGGTCAAATTGCCACTGGTGGTGAATATAATACATCAACCAATTAAGTCAGCCTGGTGCAATAACTCAGCAGAACAAAGAAAGATGTGGCATCATCCTTCAGATTAGCCTGTGAGCAACAATGATAAAAGTTTACTGAGGGTGGAACAAAGCCATCCTGCAAGCCACCCAAGGAATTTATCAGCTTGTGTTGGGACATTTTGTTGGTATCATGTAAGTTGTTTAGTAGTTTACTCATCAAATCTCCATACCATATTTTCTGTTATTCAACAGACAAATTTCTTTACTGGTTTTAATTGTTTAAGTTTTACTGGGTTTCAACTGCTACAGATAGTAACATAGTACTGATACTGTAGAAATGGGTAGTGCGAATTTAATTATTCCATGTGGAGTACAATTTGTTCACATGAATGGTGGAATGTCTGGACTGTCAAATGAAAGTGTGTTATACATAGCTCAAATATGTCAGGTTTGAGGAACAAACATGGTTGCAATTAAGATATAATCAAAGAAATTTCGTGACAATTATTGAATCTAAGTAGGCCCCTACCTAACAAAATTAGCTTAATAAAAAAGGCCTTCCTGGCGTAAATTGTTTTCTTTTGAGAGAGAATGGTATTTTCTGAGTTAAGAATTCCCTGTATAAAGATAGGTTGTTCAAGGAGGCTTTGTTTTTGCCGCTGTTGTGTGCATCAAGTGTATGGAAACATGATATATGCACCCAGAGCCCTGATCTACAGCTGTATAAAACTCAACATCTGGCACTGACGGCATGTTTAAAGGGTCTTAATTTATTTTCTTTTGGTAGAATTTAACTAGTGAAAAAATGAGCACATACTTTGAGTTTTTTTGTACCTCTTGAATATTGACTATATATCACACTGGGATATAATTTAAACAAAAAATTACATGTGTAAACAAAATATGTCTAAATTGTTCTTGTCATTTCAAATCTTGATCCATTTTGATTCCTTGATTAGCGGATACAGAATCACTGCCACGGATTGTGTTGGTGTGTCACAGCAATGTAATTCCAATTCACACAACGAATCTGAAGTGGTTTAATGTTTATCAATGACGAAAATCACCGATCAACCGTCATAGAATATAATGTGAAACAAGAAAACCGGAATAGTACATTCATCAGATTGCCGATACCCAAAATGTGTTGTCTCGTATATCTAGATAACGACGTGATGTAGAGACGCTATTTATTCGTCTTTGTACCGGTTATGCTCAGGAGAATGACATAGAATCATTATTATCTTGTGCAGAGAAGGTGTTGGTCTTGAGTTGAATTACCGTAAACTACATAAATGCTACCTTTCTACTATAGTACTATATATAAAAAATTGTTGTATTGTTGGGAAAATAATGCGATTCAAAAAGTTGTTTTGATCCTGGACAAGGGCACTGAAAACCATTAAAGAGACGTAAATGTATTTTCACACGTAAAGCTTGAAATCTACTGAACTTTTTATTATTCAATCTGTTTCCTTTAGTTAAAAAATTAAATCGGCGATCGTTATTTATTTTTGGAATGAACGCGCATTAGGAGACTGTTACCAACAAGTTCTGAGCTGACCTACTTTTGATGAAAATCTCTGGTGATTGTTATGAAAATCACTGGCGATTCTGACTTGGGCGGTGCCCATCTTAATATAGGCAGGATTTCAACTGGGGGTGGGGATTTCCAAGAGTTCAGTTCGCGTTCGAGTCCTAATGCCTACTCTACTTCGTAGGTCCTGTGACGTTAGTAACAGTAACAGTATTAACACCAAATTCAAAAAGACAATCATAGCATACATAAACATAGGCTAATTTCCTGTAAGAGAGAAGCGGTGAACCGATTTCAATGATGCCGGCAAGACATCATGATGTTCCAAAAATATCAAATCCGTATCGCTGATCTGTATTCTTACTCCATATGATATTGGTTGTAAAGTCGCCATCTGTAGAATGATGTATCTCAGTCACACTGATCCCCACGAAAGTCGTGCCATTGAAGCCCGTGAATATTCATTATTTGATTAAATTTGTGTCATAAATGTCACTTTTATGGGCGTCCAACTCAGATAATCAATTTTGGAACACGGTAAGTTGGCCTACTTACATGTATAAACGCAGGTTATGGTCACTGATCAGTTTCAAAGGTGTGTCTTCATGAAAATACCAGCTTGTGTTGTTGTTTTTGTCTGTATGGGTTGATTTCATGCGATATTCCCATTAGCGGCATGTCGAAATAAATTCAATCTGTGTCTAATTTTTTATTGTAACCATCTTTTTCGCTATAGTCATTAAAATAAATATTTTCTGCAAATAAGCATTTATTCTTATTCAGTGGTTTACTGTCACGTCGTAATTATGACTCATTCACTTAACTTTGATACGCGCAGAAGGTGTCAATTTACCATAAGCGGTTAACATCTAGATGAAGATGGGGGTGTTTCCTCGTATGTGCAGATTTTTGTTTGTGTAGAATATTATATCAATAATCCATCATTAGATATGCACAAATGCACCGTATGTGTTCAAGTAATACTGAATTCCTTTGTCTTCAACTCCTGTCGCGAACGTGCTCTCATGAACCTCAGCGATTTTCATATCACATATAGCTCGTCGATCTGATCAAGTGGAACCCGGTCAATGAAGAACAAATGAGAACAAACCAGCTATAAGATATTTAGATGTCAATAAATATATTAGATACATTCTGCGGACAGAATGGTTTATTTATGATCCGACCTGGGATATCTTTTCACAAAAAAATCAACAACGACCAAAACGTAGCAGGCTTCTAGAACAAACTGTGCGATAAAACAAAAACGTTTGTATGCATGCATACCGCTATCATGAATAAGGCTCTATCGATTTTTGTTTGGTGCACAGTAAAACCGTAAAATGTTAGCTACATCATGTACATTGTATGGCATTTCCTTAGGGAAATTAATGATACTGGAAAATGTGTTATGGATGGCGAGTTCTTAATTTATTGAATAGCGATGTGTCACTGCAGATACTACAGTTAACCTTTTAGAGCAATGATACTAGCTTTACATCACCCTTCGAATGTGATCCTCTTCGCATGGATTCTTGGGTTGAAAGAGCTTCGATCAATAAGAAAAGTGGTGCTTGTGGACGATCGAATAAATGTAATCAAACATTGGTTCAGTTTAAAAACTGCGAATCAATTTATTTCATGCTCTAGTTAGTGTTTCTTGAGCGGAGTGACCACATCAACGGTTGCTGATGTCCCGTGCCTCGCGGGAACAAAATAATTTCCGTATAATCAAGTTTTTTGGTCATCTGTGTGTAGACAATGATGTTTCTTCAATTTCCTCTAAGAGAAGTTTTTATTGCCCTTATTGTATAAAACAGATGCTTCGGCATTCTCTGCGTGGGTATTCTTTATCAAAAAGAAATCCTAAACTGCTTCACAGTACAGCGTATCTCATAAATGGATTGTGATTGGCAAATGGAGGGCAAAAACTATAGTGTTCTATTTGGGCCAAATGTGCCTCACGCATCAGCTTTCAAAAAGCGTTTTGAAACGCGACGTCGCTTTTCGCGTCGCATTTTTGAATTGCTCAAACTCGTCTCTCGGCGCGCGAGATGAAATGCGATGTCCATTAGGCCGAAGATCGTGGAGACATTCGAAGGAGGTATAGCTTATCCATTATTTTGCATAAGGCCCATTGTCGTTCTGTATGACTGTGTACCGCACTTGTTCTTATTAGATCGTTTAAAATGGATCTTTAATTGTTGAATTGGTGCGTTAATAAAGTATGAAATACTCTACACTTCGGTCGTTCGATGTACTAATGGATGGATTGAACAGGCGGAAAGCAAGAACACCGTGGGAAGTAGCCGTTATCAGACAAGCAAATAAGCTGTATTGATGGTCAGCCCGGACATTTGATGGTCTGTAGCGTGCAAGTTCCCGACATAACATTTCAATGAATCTGTAATTACATAACATAATATCGATTTACGTCACGACTCTGCATAGACCTGTGATTACGGACGTGTCGTCTATCATAACGTCATTAATGAATCTGGTCATTGGCTCCACCATGTATCATTCATGTAAACCAAACGATTCAGTGCATATAGTTTTACGGAATTTCGTGAACTGAAGGGTGTCACCTTGCATCAACGCCTTCAATCAAAGAAACTATATTCAATTAATTCTTTCAAAAGTAAAGAATGGGAAAATATATGTTAACATAACCCTACCTGGCCTGGGGGCGCTTTCCGTCCCACACTGATATTTTCTACTCCTATCTCCGGAACGACAAAAATCTGAGAGCTGACACTGTGAATATGTAGATTTTCACATTGGGGTCATTTAGAGCATATTTGCATAACCCTCCAAGCATTTTTCATCAAAATTCCTGCTTTTCTGCGTGGAAAAGTGGACAAAAGCTATTTTATTTCAGATTATTTTTTGCTAATTTATCATACAGTTTTTGCGAAGTAAACACATGCGTAAAAAATTGAAAAATCAAACCGAAAAATCGTCAAAATGCCTTTTTTGAAAAGAATCATGTCGGCCATCTTGGATTTTTTTTAAAACATTTTCTAGTAGAGCGTGACCCAAATATATAGTGTGGTGAGTTTGAGCACTAGAGCCTAGGGATAGCGAAATTATATAGAGTGCACTTTCCGCCCCTCCACAGGCTGCGGTACACCCCAATGACCCAGGACAGATAATTATTCATTTCCAAGCTGTGCCAAGAGGTATAGGTATAAATAATTATAACATTTTCACTTCATATCCAATCTTAAATTTAAATACTTAATAAATACAGTAATATTCAAATGATGTGGTGTCACTTGAGACCTTCGCCAAATTTCCTGTGAAAACGTCATATTTGCGTCATAACCAATAAGGCATTCTGTTAGGAACATATCTTGCCCTATCTTGCTTTATATCATATTTTTGGAATGCTCTGAAATGCGCTGAGTAAGAATAAGCTTGTTATCCGGTGATACATTGTGGTTCTGCTTGGCCAGGTAGGTTGAAATGACATCCAATATCCGTATTTGCTCAAACAGAATAGATCTATCTTATAAATGACCCAAAATATCGAAAACTTCGCTGTATGTTGCTCACATAAAACAGTGTTTTTAATTACCAAACTTTGCTTTGCAGTATCAACCCTTCCACCTGACTCAAGGACCGTATATCAATAGATAATATACATCTTTCCTTAAACCATAGCATCAGGTGTATTTAGGGCCAAGACTCATTTGAAATGAACGGAGTGGCTACACGACTATCCTAGGTAAACAGTTCAATTTTCGGGATGTAACCTTGTGACCTTTCGCAAATACTATCATGAGAAAATCTCAAATAGCGGCCATGGGTCATTCCTGTTGTGTTTCGCATACCGTTGTGCTTGTGACCTTTTACTGAATCAATGATCACAATTGTAAAATCCCTGATTCATTTATTCCATTGATTACCTTGTGTTTGGGTTCAGCTTGCCTGTGTAATTTTTCTTGCGACAAATTCAAAACGTCGACCAAAGGGATCTCTTCAAACTTGACCCCATATCAGTCATGTTGAATATAACCATGGCTCTTTTTTGAAAATGGCATCGAAATGAGCCCCAATAATATTCTAAGGGACGAAATATTAATTTTGACAAACAAGATAATTTGAATAAATTTTGAAGTTTAGAATTAGATAAAAACAAAACGTAAAAACTAGCTTCAGATAACCCCATGAGGCTGCCATTTTGAATTTAGCGTGATACTTTACACTGAATATTGTGTGACTATTATCCAATTGACCATAACGCGATAGACCAATTAGCTTAATTTGACATATTTTTACTTTGGGATGCTCCATTTTTAATTTTGCAAAAATTCTATGCACTGAGAAGTGTTGCCTGTATATGGTGAGATTCTGCAGGTGAAATACTTGGTAGGCCCGAAGTCGACCAAGCGGTTCATTCTTCACCATGTTTACCAGTTACAAAGCTACAATCACAATGATTTTACACGGTGCAATTGCAATACAGCTATTACACATGGAATTTCAACAAGCCAACGATATAACACGAGCTCCACAGCTATACATTTTGGAGTTATCCAGATATATGACCATTTTCATGCCATTAGATTATAAATCAAACACTGATAGCAAATGGTACATGGCATGATATTAATGTTTATTGAAATATTGCAATAAGGGGCTAACTGTCTGTTTCGATATCAGAGATGATGTATAGTTCACTATATACCTTGATACCTTGATACCTCAGAATTGAGGTCGAAGTTCTCAGGGAACTTGTGCCTCCTCTGGACTTCACTAAACTGAAACTTATCTACGGTGCCATGGTGGGTGTTTAAAAAAATAAAATCCAGGTGTACATGTACTACTATAACGTTTACCAGCCTGTTTTGTAAAAATATATATCAGTTGTCGCTGAGAAGTGTCTGTCTAGCCGCTTCTTAAAACTGAGCACTGATTCTGCATTTACTACCTCTTCCGGAAGATTGTTCCAATGGTTCACTGTCCTATTACCGAAGAAATGCTGGCGAATGTTCAATCGATGGTGGAACTTTTTTAGCTTGTATGGATGCCCCCTAGTCCTGCCATGAGATACGTACTGCAAATATCTGTCAGCCTTAAATTGGTCTATTCCCTTCACAATCTTAAACAGCTGAATCAGATCACCTCGTAATCTCCTGTGTAAGACGGATGGCAGTTTCAGTTGAGTCAAACGCTCATAATAAGTCAGATGGCCGAGTTCCTCCACTAACTTTGTTGCTCTTCTCTGCACTCTCTCAAGCTCGTCCTTGTCTTTCTCATATTCGGGACTGGAAACACAATTTGCATATTCCAATCGTGGGCGAACTAAAGCCTTGTAAAGTTTGAGGAACATATTTCTGTCCATAAATTTGAAAGTCCTTCTGATGATCCCTAATATTCTGTTGGCTTTCTTCGCTGCTTGCATCGTATGAGGACTAAACTTAAGTTTGTTGTCGACGACAACACCTAAATCTCGTTCTGTTTCAGTCTCTTTAAGTTCATGTTCTTCACCACCCTTTCTCATTTTATAGTGGAACCGTTGATTCTTGTTCCCGACATGCATAACAGAACATTTCTCAAAGTTAAAATAAACTTCCCAATCCTCTGACCAGTCGGACAGCGAATTTGCATCAATCTGTAGTAATTCTGCATCCTCTGTACTGTTTACCGGCCTGTAAACCTTTGTATCATCTGCAAATATCTTGCTGCAACGTATCAGAATGTCTGGTAAATCATTGATGAAAATCACAAATAGTATAGGGCCCAGCACATTGCCCTGTGGAATACCACTACGCACACTGCTCCACTCAGATGTTGCTCCATGTACTACTACCCGTTGTTTCCGGCTATTTAAGAAAGCTCTCAGCCACTTGAGGATGTTCCCAGATATCCCATATGACTCCACCTTGGCCAACAGTCGCTCATGTGGGACAGTGTCAAATGCTTTACAAAAGTCTAAATACAGCATATCCACACTATCACCGTGATCCAGGGCATCTGTCCAATCATCCAGCGCCTCCAACAGATTTTTCACGCATGATCTTCCTGGTCTAAATCCATGTTGCCCTTCTGAAAATAGCTGATTTTCCTGCATATGCTCCATATTGCTATCCCTGATTATGGACTCCATTACTTTGCAGACTAAACATGTAAGGCTCACTGGTCTGTAATTACCTGCTTGGTTCTTCTTTCCTTCTTAAAAATGGCGGTTATGTTTGCAGACTTCCATGCACTTGGTAATTCACCCTCTCTTAGGGAGCGCTGGAAAATGTCACATAATGGAAAAGCCAGAACATCTGCTAACTCCTTCAAAATATATGGGTGAATTTCATCTGGCCCGGAAGATTTCCCAGGGGATAGTGCTTCTAACTGCTTCCTCACTTTATCCACGGTTATTTCCACACCTTCTAATTTGTCGCCATCATATTTTCTTTCTGGGGTAGGTACATTATTTAAGTCTTCATCCTTGAAAACTGATGCAGAAAATCTATTCAGCACATTTGCCTTCTCTGTATTAGTAGTAGTAAGGTTTCCATCAAGTTTCATCAAATCACTCACACCACTTTTCACTTTCGTCTTACTCCCCACATATTTCCAAAAACTTTTGGGATTGTCGTTAACCTCCTCAGATAGTCTCTTTTCATAAAATCTCTGTGAGTTCTTGCATGCATTTGCTGCCTGATTCCTTGCGGTTTTATAATTTTCATAATCAATGCCACTATTGGTCCTCTTGTAACGTCCGCTTCAATCGAACAGCATCCAAGACAGACTTGTTCACCCACGGTACCTTTTTTATACGTTTCTTGCTTGATTTTCTGGGAACATACTTCTCCATCAAATTATTCAACTTGCCTTCAAACACAGTCCAGCACTCATGTACAGTTTTACCATCAAATTCCTCTGTCCACTCTACTGGTTCGAACTCTCCTCTCATACATTCAATATCTGCCTTATAGTACACATATCTCTTACCAACATCCGCAGAAATCTCCTGATAACAAACAAAGTCAAATCCAATCATCACATGATCACTCAAACATATCACATATATCAAGTGCAAAACCCATAACACATATATCAAGTGCAAAACACGCATTTCTGTCTCTCGGCCTTTGGCGTCGATCTCTCTTGCATATCGCTCCAATTTGTAACGACTTTGTAATCAGTGTCCAGGATAATATTAACTGTGGACACCCTCGTGTTCTGACACATGTAGGCAGCGTCGCGATATGACTGAAAAAATGTTGAAAACGACGTTAAATCCCACTCGCTTACTCACTCACTCACTCTTGTAACTCGTAACGATTTATAAGTATACATGTATTTTAAGTAAATATCTATACCATGTCTCCAATGTTTCCGTGCGGATAATTGCTTTTTTGACAATTGTGTTTTAGACATACTTGAGGAGATATTTTATATAATACCGTTCAAGCCGATGCTAGGGGCCATGTGATTCAAGATGTCCACGTGATCAATTCCAATAAAAGCGCGGTTGGGATATAAATTATCAAAGGGGTTACTGGTTCTTGTAATGTTTTTGGGAATATGCAATCAGTATATTTGTCTGTAGGGTCATATGACGTCTTGTCAGAACTCCGGCATCATTTTCCACCACACTTTCAGTGTTGCGTTTAACACAACAGTGGTAGAATCTGTTTGGGGAGTCGTATTCTGGAATATATAGCCACGAGGGGTGCTCGGAATTCCGTGAACACCGTTCGCACCATTCTACATGGCTTTATCAATGATCGCCTGATAGGATAGCTATAATCATTGATTATATGTGACGAATGAAAGGGACAAAACGGACCTGTAGAAGGCCATAGCATTCAAGTCTGGAGACTTTTATTAAACTACAGATAATGCTCCTGACCTCCTTTTTTTGCTTGGAGAAATCTTCTACAAATGGCAGATGGAACCTGTGTTCAAGCGAACGTTTGCGTCATTTTATTTGTGGCTACTTTTATACTCAGAAGCCTTCTCTAGCACGGAGACATGAACCATACGATATTCAGCTGAGTTCCCAGCAGACGTTTTGCTGAGGATATCTCCAATCACAAAATGCCAATATGTACAATCGATCCTTTAGCTAAACTCTTTTAAACAGACAGGGAGAGATGAGCTAGACTTGTTTGCCGATGGAATGGCACGTAGATTCTGACACTTTCAGTTGATGCTTTATGTATGTTTCACCCTTAGCCCAAACTTGCATTGTAATGGTTGTTTCGATTCTTTGTGTAAAACGGGGCTCAAATAGACTCTTTGACCGAGCAATCATCATACAGGGTGTATCAAAAAAAACGGAGTCCTAGTACGATGACATATTTTTCATTGAGCAAAGGAGAAATCTATTTTTTTTGTTGATTTGTCATTAAGACCGACCCTTTGGGACTGACCAGCTGAACAATTCAATGATCTGTGATCAAGCATGTTAGAACAATAGCTATTCTTCAATTATGAGTGAAATGTGACTTGCGCCAGATTTGGTTTACATCATTCGTCTGCCCTGAAATACGGTGTACAAATGAAATGTTTTTTATCCACTCTGAATTCATTGACATTTTGAAAACAAAACGGTGTACAATTAAGATGTCTTTTAACTCTGAATTTAACAAAAAGGTGTACAATTCAAATGTCTTTTTAACAGACAATTGAATCTCAATCTTCAACGTGTCCTCCATTTCTCTGGATGCAGGTACGCGCACGTTCATTCATTGCCGCCACGGCCCGTCTGATAAGTGCCTGGTTCTGCCTCAGGTTGTCAACTTCTGTTATGATGCGCTGTTCCAGGTCATTGAGATCTGCTGGAGGCGTGATGTACATCCTGGACTTTAGGTAACAGTTAAAATACATTTTAATTGTACACCGTTTTGTTTTCAAAATGTCAATGAATTCAGAGTGGATAAAAAACATTTCATTTGTACACCGTATTTCTTTTCTGTCAAGGGCAGATGAATGATGTAAACCAAATCTGGCGCAAGTCACATTTCACTCATAATTGAAGAATAGCTATTGTTCTAACATGCTTGATCACAGATCATTGAATTGTTCAGCTGGTCAGTCCCAAAGGGTCGATCTTGATGACAAATCAACAAAAAAAATAGATTTCTCCTTTGCTCAATGAAAAATATGTCATCGTACTAGGACTCCGGTTTTTTTGATACACCCTGTATAGGTGCCAGATCCAGCATTCGTTAGAGGATCATAATTCACAACCACATACAGGCGTCTAGTCCGTCATTCGTAATTCAGCCGTCGTCCATTAAAGAATATCCGCGTCCATAATCCAAAGACCTAATCCATATCCATATAACAGTATTAGCGCCAAATTCAAAAAGACAATCATAGTATACATAAACATAGGCTAGTTTCCTGCAAGAGAGAAGCGGTCATCAGGTTTCAATGATGCCGACAAGACATCATGATGTTCCAAAAATATAAAATCCGTATCGCTGATCAGTATTCTTAATCCATAATAATCGTTGTAAAGTCGTTATCTAGAGAATGATGTATCTCAGTTACGCTGAGCACCATGAGGATCTTGAAGTATATGGGTTCATACGGCCCCTAGCTCCGGGTTAAGCGAAATTAGACACAAGTTACGAAACGTAACGCCATAGATTTTGCACGCTACGTTCGTATTTTGCGATCAGCATGCGATATGTATCGTCAAATTTGAGAAACTTTGAGTGGGATAGCCCTGTTTTGTAAGTTTCTGCAACAATGTTTTGTGACCTTGATTGAAATCGTCACATTTAACACAGGATATAGCAAATGCTACTAGGCGAGATATGTATACGCGCCATATGCAGGTCCCACTGGAATATTACTGTCCAGAAAGGGATAGTTTACGATGTCAAAATTGTAATCATCTCTTTTGTCATAGAGTCGACGGGACAGAATGCCCGCTTCATTTTTGTAGAGATATAGATTTAAATATGATGTGCCTGTAGAGTTATCTGTAGTTTCCTTCAAATCCAGTGAAGGTGAGTATATATCCTTCACTGCGTCATTTATATAGCGATTATCCACAGCGAGAAGATCGTCTATATAGCGTTTGGTGAATGAGAAGGAACGGGCTTTGAATGGATCGGTTTTTGAAAGCGCCTGCATTTAGTCATATTCATAAGAGAACAGATACAGGTCAGCCAACAGGGGAGCACACTTAGTACCCATTGGAATACCTATATGCTGCTGATATATTGTGTTGCCAAATTTTACATAGATATTTTTGATGAGAAATTCAAGCAACTCTATGAACAAAAAAACATCCCATGAATGATATCTCTTGTATGTAGTAGAGCTAAAGAATGCTTTAGGGCTTCCGACATTAATATATCTGCGATCAGTTTTCTTGAACACATACTATTAATGAACTTAGGCCGTCAATACGGTCCTGATGAGGGATTGTAGTATAGAGAGTCGAGAAATCCCATGTGGATACATATATGTACGGTATGTGACCTTTAGCATCAAGTTCTTCCGTAAGACATTTTGAGTTTTTCAATATCAACATACATTCAACATATCTCACGCTCATGATTGTAATACGTTCTTGATGTGCAGCTGTTACCTCACACATCATTACCATCTTGCATAGAATACAATGTGGGTAGTTTATTCTTGAAAGGAACCCCGGTTTATTAGTTTTTTGAAATCAGGATTCCAGCAAAACAACAATTTTTTTTTATGATGATGTGGATTGTATATAACTTTCTCCAACAAAATGAAATAATATGAAGACAGACCCGAGGAACCTTAATGCAGGTTTCTCGGCCGAGTCTCTAATAGTTCGAAATGCACTAAGACCTTTTTCAATCCAAATGACAGATATATTTCTGACAGCAAAGCAAGGCCACGACATCAAACCTTGTAATATTGCGCTTGATGATTGTTTAGCACCGAATTCTACATGTAATAATTTCAAAATTTCTAAGTGTGGACATCGTGGATGTCTCACGTGTCCACTCTTTAATACGTCAGCTTCATTTAGTTCCACGTTAACTGGTAACTCATATTCTGTCAACTCGTATGTTGATCTTAGTTGTTCTACTACAAACTGTATTTATTTAGTTTCCTGTAAGAAGTGTGGTCAACAGTATGTTGGCAAGACCACCCAAAGACTCCATCTTAGGGTGAACGGTCACAGAAAATCCGTTAGGAAAAAGCAATTGCTTATAGGTAGACATTTTTCTGGACCCGACCATGGCTGGGATAACTTTAGTATTCAGATCATAGACGTCGTCTATCCATCTACTAAGGATTCCCCCTTTGGATTTGAGAGAAAAATCCGAGAGCGGGAATTATTCTGGATGCTAGAACTTGGGTCAGTGTTTCCGTTTGGTTTAAATGATAATGTCAGTGGGTTCGGCAATGCTACAAACCGCCGTTCAAATATATCCAACATTACCCAACTATTTAAACCCCATCAACGGAGACAACGCAGCCATGGTTGGCGAAAGTTTAATAGTTCGATGATTCACGATCATATCACTTTAAATTACTTAGTGGGTTTAACTAACGCACCCAATAGTATACATAGCTTACGTACAGTTCTGTATGCGTTACCTCTGAGAGCTTTAAATCAAATAGCCAGAGATATACAACAATCTGCGTCTTCAGGAAATATAATACCATCAAAAATCAGTAAATTATGTCAAGATATAGCGTATTTTCGGTTGTATCGTCCAGTGAACATAATCGAAACATCTCAAGATCGGCTTTTCTTGAAACTCAACTACTTAGATAAAGGACTGGACATCATTAATTTACCTCGAATCCTGAATGATCCAGAGGTACGCAACGCTGTACCAAACTATTTCAAGTTCACAGAACCTCCTTGCATTTCATATAAGTATACTAAATCTATAGCCACCAAAATATTCAATTACTCCAATGCTGTCAATGAGTTTGACTGGAACTTATACACGTCAGGAGGCTATAGTTGTGATTGTGAATTATCGAACTTTATCTATACACCATGCAAACATATTGTGACTGGTGACCTTGATGTGGTGAGTGATAAGGATCTGAAATTACTCCTGATGAAAGGACCCAAATATAGAGAGCCAAGAAGAATAAATCTGAAGGCCGACCAGAAGATAGTCCTGTCTGCATTAGAACAGTACGTTATTGATTGGTCTAAGCGAGAAAAAGTTGAACCTACAGTACTCGCTGATTGGCTGGACCTCACCAAGAGCATGGTCGTTGAGACAATCCGCCATATTGACAGACGTACTCTTCCGCAAGCAAAACAAGTACTGAGAAACCTCAATTCGCAAGAAGTTCTAGCAAATCTCCAGAGTAAATTCGTCATAGTCCCAGCAGACAAAGCTCCGAATAATATAATATTCATATGTAAATATTACTATTACCAGGTGCTGGTTAAAGAATTGAGTGTAGACATATCTCCATCAAATACGTCTACTTACTCCCAAACTGCATTTACTCTGGAAGATTTATTTAACAATCACAAAAAGTTTCTCAGGGATAGAGGTATTTGTCTTCCAACCAATCATAACGACATACCAAAAATATACTGGACTCCCAAAATGCATAAATCACCATACAAAGCTAGATTCATAGCTGGTTCTAAAAGCTGCACCACCAAACTTCTTTCAACCCTATTAACGAGGGCCCTTCAGGAGGAGGAGGTAAAAGCATTTTGGGAAAGGTATTGCGCCACTATTTCTAAGAACTCTGGCGTTGAATGTATGTGGATATTGAAAAACTCAAAATGTCTTACGGAAGAACTTGATGCTAAAGGTCACATACCGTACAGACATGTATCCACATGGGATTTCTCGACTCTCTATACTACAATCCCTCATTGACCGTATAAGTTCATTAATAGTATCTGTGTTCAAGAAAACTGATCGTAGATATATTAATGTCGGAAGCCATAAAGCATTCTTTAGCTCGACTACATACAAGAGATATCATTCATGGGATGTTTCTTTGTTTATAGAGTTGCTTGAATTTCTCATTCAAAATATCTATGTGAAATTTGGCAACACAATATATCAGCAGCATATAGGTATTCCAATGGGTACTAATTGTGCACCCCTTTGGCTGACCTGTATCTGTTCTCTTATGAATATGACTATATGCAGGCGCTTTCAAAAACCGATCCATTCAAAGCCCGTTCCTTCTCATTCACCAAACGCTATATAGACGATCTTCTCGCTGTGGATAATCGCTATATAAATGACGCAGTGAAGGATATATATCCGCCTTCACTGGATTTGAAGGAAACTACAGATAGCCCTACAGGCACATCATATTTAGATCTATATCTCTATAAAAATGAAGCGGGCATTCTCTCGTCGACTTTATGACAAAAGAGATGATTACAATTTCGACATCGTAAACTATCCCTTTCTGGACAGTAATATTCCAGTGGGACCTGCATATGGCGTATACATATCTCGCTTAGTAGCATTTCCTAGATCCTGTGTTAAATGTGACGATTTTAATCAACGTCACAAAACATTGTTGCAGAAACTTATAAAACAGGGCTATTCCACCAAGCGCCTCCACTCAAAGTTTCTCAAATTTGGCGATACATATCGCATGCTGACAGCAAAATACGAACGTAGCGTGCAAGATCTATGGCGCTACGTTTCGTAACTTGTGTCTAATTCCGCTTAACCCGGGGCTAGGGGCCGTATGAACCCATGTACTTCAAGATCCTCATGGTACTCATATGAACAGTCACAATCAAAGCGTGACTGAGATACATCATTCTTTTAGATGACGACTTTACAACGAATATTATGGATTAAGAATACTGATCAGCGATACGGATTTGATATTTTTTGAACATCATGATGTCTTGCCGGCATCATTGAAAACTGTTGACCGCTTCTCTCTTGCAGGAAACAAGCCTATGTTTATGTATGCAATGATTGTCTTTTAGAATTTGGTGCTAATACTGTTATATGGAATATGGAATAGGTCTTTGGATTATGGACGCGGATATTCTCTAATGGACGATGGCTGGATTATGAATGACAGACTAGACGCTTGTAATCTCACAGATGCTGCACTAGGGACATAGAGGTACACACGAATTTATAGCATCAAACAAAATACCCCGAGATATAGAAATATATGTAAACTGGGATATGTAACGCCTATGGGGAAATATTTTTGAAAGGTACATGTCCTAAAATGGTACTGAACCACAGGAACCCATATTCTTTGAATTCGCATTTCTGTGTTTCGTTTTTGAGGCATTGACACATAGTCCAAATTTAAAATGACTTTACCAGAAGTTGTTCTAAATCTATTTTTTTGTAAAGCTCGCATGTATTCGAGCACATATAATGCATTTATACACTATTTTTTCGATATATGTGAACTACACCCTACGGTATTCCAAATGTGGCATATGCCATTTGTTGCTTCTATAGTTTGAACAGCTGTCATGTCTTTACATTTATAACCAATTGTATCCATCGAATTGGTGGATTTTAAACAGTTATCTTACGATGGATTGAGTGTGCTGCGTCCGAATTTCTTCATGATCTACAAATCATTTGATATTAAAGTCTCAAAATCGCCCACATAACCAAACGTATATCTGGCCTGTGCGACCTGGCTGTGTTGGATCACAGCCCGATTGGGGGAGAAGGCCTTCCTCCTGAAAATCTTTGATACCATTGGGAGTCCAGAGATGAAACCTTATACTTACTCTATCCTAAAATGCAAACATCCAGTGTTTAGTGTGATGACGTCACACTGACGTCATGGATACAGCAGGAATTTTATATCGATTTTGTCTCATTGAATATGATTATTTTACAGAATATGAAATAATTTGGTGCAAAATGCGAATTAAAACGTCGATATCCACAGAACACAGCTAAAAGGACTGTTGATTTGACCGGTTTGCTCGTACGATACGTCAAATTCCTGCTGCTCTCAGTGTAGGTCTACCAGCGGAATATACGATACCACTATTCGATAACTTTTGTATAAGCCGGCATCGCTCAGACGGTAAGACCAGCTTCACGATTAGAGGGGCCATGGACTAACATCGTCCAGACGTTTCCAGGAACCCCACGACTGGGAGGGTCCATGGTCCATCGGCATCGCTCGGACAGTAGTTCCACGATTGGGAGGGGTCATGGGTCGATATCGCTTGGACGACACGAGCGATTCCACGGTTGAGTGGAGTAATGGACCGGCATCACCCACACAGTACAAGCAGCTCCACGATTGGGAGGGATCATGGGCCAGCATCTCACCTAGACGATACCTCGAACTCCACGATTCATGGTCCATCGGCATTGCTCGGACGGCATGAGCAGTTCCACGATTGAGCGGGGTCATGGGTCGATATCGCTTGGACGAGTAATGGACCGGCATCGCCAACACAGTACAAGCAACTCCAAGATTGGGGGAGATCACGGGCCGGCATCGCTCAGACGTTGCGATCAACATACTTAGAAAATTGGACCGGACATAAAGGAACAGGCTGATTACCAAAACGTAAGTTTCTGGAAGCAGAGAACTTGGACAGAATTTTTGAGCCTCCTACTTGAGATTCTTGAATGTGAACGCCAGTTCCAATAAGTCCCCGCATCCAGCTTGCTGCCTGGAGACGGCTGAAATTAAGAATGAAAATTGACCGCACTGAACATATACATGTATTTTCATCACGTGGTGCATAATTTCTCGGAGTTAGTGTAACCGGAGAGTGTTACATACAGCACGTCCCGAAATAAGTTCGGGAATACAAGTCATGTGAGCCCAGTTAAGAATTTTTTTTAGATAGAGATGAAAATTCATATTTCATGAGTTGGCATAATTGTGACGAGGTACACTGAAAAGGAGGAGATAGTCCAATCACTTGTATTTCAGAATTTCCCTATAGCTGGTCTGATCTTTTCGGAACATATTTAGGCCTAGAGAGCCATTTCTCTCCCCCTCCTCATCCAGTATTTTTCTTACCTTTGAGCTAGGGTGCTGAAACTTAACGCACCATGCCCTTATGCCCTTGACCACACCATATCATACATAAGATGACCGCGTTGAAGACTTTCTTTTTCAAAAAGCATATTTTGTCAATTTTTGAAATGTGAGAGAGGGGGGGGTGGATTCATGCGAAACTGTGGTGCGCACCCCGAAAGTTTGGTGTGATTTTTCTGAATTTCTTTTATTCTCATTATGTTATACTGTGTGTGTTTCCAAGTATAGCGATATACAATACTTGCTGGCTTCCCCCTACCCCATCTTTGTTTTGGTGAATTTTGCCGCATCGAACAGATTTGTGTAGGTTAACTCAGGAAAATCCCTTCGCTCTCTAGAATCAACATTTGGCCAGCTGTACAAAGATCAACATTGATTCCCTGCTTTGAAATTAAGTGAGAGAAACGGAGAGGCCTAAAAGGAACTGAAATGACAGCCAAATTGAAGGTCGTGTTACACTCCTCTATATTCGATTAACTTACGAAATGCACTAAGAACTTCAGAAATAATTATCAAAACTCAAATAGTTCACAGTCTTACCTTTTATTCCGTGTTGCTGAGTGGTTTCGTAGTGAAAACAATACTCCTGTCAAGTTCAATAGTGGCTATAAGATATAATTGCTCCTGTCAGGCAAACTATATGTTAGTACAGGGGAAGGTAACTCTTCTTTATATCTATACAGTAAGTATGTTTTACCAATACTACTATACCATGTAATAGACAGAAAATTCATATCTGATGCATTCTTATAATCGAGCGTATGGTTTGTTTTGAAATTAAGACCAAATCTCATGCTTTAGTTGAAATGAGCCGGGCAAATACGAGCAACAATTTTGAAGAAATCTGACGAAAACATCACTTTTCTGGTACCCCACATGGCTGCCACTTTGAATTTACTCCTGAACCTCTGCTAGGGGATCATGCAAATAGGCTCAAAATGACACCAATGTGACAATCTAAAAAGTCACGGAGTCTCATCTCTCATTTTTTTTTGTCGTTCCGGAGATAGCAGCAAAAAGAAACAACAACGAGGAGGGGGAGGGGACGAAAGTGCAACCCCCAGGCCAGGTAGAGCGAACAACATTGCGTTTGAATTCCGAGTACTGTAGCCTCTTTCTCACTTGGACCCCTCACTAACGTACTGTTCGGGTGAAATGGGGACTGCCTTCTTCTTTATATTGGTGGTTCTCTAGTGATAGGTCTCTTTATCGCGAATGTTTTAAAAATTTCCATTGCTCACTGTAACAGAGTTACTGGCCATAATATGTTAAAATGGTGTATGCGTCTATATAGCCGAAATATTGCTGAATGCGACGTTAAACCTTAACTCTCTCTCTCTCTCTCTCTCTCTCTCCGTCTAGATAAATTCCGGCGACCAGAACCACGGGCGTGTATTCGGTGCAAGCAACCTTGATTCTATTGGAAAAGTTAAATATTTTAATAGATATAGCTTCAGTGTATGGATATGAAATGCATGGCAGCATTGGACGCGATGACGCCCATAAGTCATATTTAGCATAATATGCTTGTTAGCGGTGTGCTTCAATATACACATATCAGCGTTGGTACAACATTGATATATTGTCCGAAAGTTGATATTTTGCTACCACACACTGGTAATTAGAAGGCATAACGTAACAGCGGAATAACCACTGATTCAGTAAATACAATACATATGTAACTAGTATGTGAAGAAGAATTTTTTTTCAGGATAGGTACAGTGTATGAACCTACGCTGGAACAAGAAAGTGAGGGATGTGATTCAGATTAACGGGATGAAGACCCTTGATGACCGTCATACATCTTCCTTATACCTGACAACAATAAACATAAACCGTCATGAAATTCAACAGATCAGTTGATAAAGGATTGTCCATTAAAAATATGCAGGTGGATTATGACCCAAAAGTGTATGTATCACCATCATCATAAACTATCATGTCTCATCATGATTTCATTTCCCTGTCTGGGATGGTGATATCCGGTTAACGATAAGGTATCAAGTGTAATTATAGTAAATCGATATGCGGAGGTGCAGACTGATTTTCACACCCGCCTACGCGGGAACCAGAAAGTAATATTTGCATATCGTGATCATTGTTGCCAATGAGTGGACATCAGTTGAGGACGTTCATTGCGTCAACATCAAGTATTTGCCAAGATACCTGAAGTTGCTTTACTTCCGTGAGTTCACAATAGTAGAATTAGTATAATGGGATAACGTCAGCCCTATTTTGGTGTTAAACAACAAGGATGTTTTGCTCCAATATGGGAAGTTTCATGTTTGCATGCGGATACATATGCGGTCGTTGAATCCTGGGCAAAGTAAACACGACTAGGAAGGTCGTATACACTTTCATATTTGTCTGAGGGGGTGATACTGGTTTGTATTATCTCCTAGATTCACGTCTTAACCAGACGCAGAACTTGTTCAGACATGGTGTAAATCGGGTGCAATTAACCATTCTATTGACTCTTGACACGTTCACATATACAATTTACAGACATCAATTAGAGGGAGCAGACTTTGGACCAGCGGATTTTTTTATCGCTTTCATGTACCGGGGTCGTTATTTCCGGCCGATACAGAGACGAACGATGGAGGTGTGGTCAGTTGACCACAGTTGATCTGCGCAACAGTGATTTTTATTCTCGAAACATTACTAGTGAGGTGGCTTACCAAACACATCGTGACCGCATGGTCCAAAGCACCAGACTTGGCAGAACTATTACTTATGGAATACAGAACTATATCAGAAGGGGTGCCCCTTGTTCTGGGAGCTATGCTTCCCTCTGGCTCCCAAACGGGTATCTGCAGGAAATGCTTATTTGAAGGATACATGTTGTTAGCTTTCCAGTGGTTTCGTTATACATGTATTCATTATCCTTGAGGTTAGGTAGCTGAATTTTGCCTCACTAAATCTCTGGTTTAAGCGCTACTGGAAAATGTAGCAAAATGCAATTGGACGGTTCTGATGACGTGGCAGTTATGAAATCATTTAAAATACAAGCCATTTTGTGGACGATTTTGTAATCACAAGCCTGTGGTCCGTCGTTCATTATTCAGCCGTCGTCCATTAAAGAATCTCCGCGTCCATAAACCAAGGGCCTATTTCATATTCCATATAACACCATTAGCACCAAATTCAACAAATATCATGGTATACATAAACACAGGTTAGTTTCCTGCAACAGTTTTCAGTGATGCAGGGAGGACATCATTAATTCATATTTAATACCGATTCTTCGATTTTCTTTTTTATCTCCGCAATTTTCTTCGCTAAAACTACCCAGTAAATTAGTCAATAATTATCTGATTTTAGATATATAGGCACTAGCTTTGAAGAATATGATCAACAGCACAACTTTCCAGTTGAAACCTCGTGCCATCCAATCTGCTCCGGGGTTTATGTAACAAGTTGAAGGTGACCACAATATGATAAGCGTCCTAGTATATGTCTCGGCTCTCAACGTTACTTCGATTTGGAGCACAAGATAAAATTTCACTATGAAGGGTGAGCGGAATCAACCCATCTATGCTAACCCAGTCAAATCTGATCTCGCCAGACATTTGCAATGGGTGTGACCGCCTATTCTCAGAGTTGTCTTACATTGCGGTATCCGTGCAGCTTGAACTTTGTTATGACAACTGACATCGCCCTCGCAGAGTTCAAAGCTTTTTTTCTCTCCAATTTAAATTATAAGTTTTTGTATAGGAAGCCATCGGTAATGTATATGTCACCAGGAAATTTCCACGGACAACTTGAAAAAACAACAAAAATCGTGACCGGCTGGTTAGTGCTTCTGATTGGCTGAAGCTCTGTCCTAGTATATATCTAGCGATACGATTATAAAAAGAATATAACATCATGATATTGTATGACGAACTGGAGTACTGTATTTTAAAGATGTAATCAGCCATTCACCAAGCCTCGATCCGTTTTCCGCTTTTTACAAACAGCTCCAAATCTAATCTCACCCACAGGCAACAAAAATGTAATGAGCTGTTACATTATTATGCGCGCGGTTTATTACGCGAAACATGTCACACCATGTAGTTTCTAACTACGCAGTTATGTCAACCATGAACTCTTTTTGGGTAGAGCAGTTTTACAAAATTTACAGAGCTGTGACGCGGCTTAGCAACACAATGGCGGACTTTTCATTGAAAAAATGACAGGGATGGGAGGGGTAGGTATCTATGACTACAACCTGAAAATAGAACCGGTACGTTCTTTCATTCATGCATTATCCATCACGCGCTGGTGATCCATGCCAATCAAAACGACAAACCAATGGAATATCATCGAATCATACGAACTGTTCCTTCCGTTCTACATTTTTACTACGGTGGGGCAGAGATCATTCTTGCAGCCGTTTAGACGAAAAGCATATGCAATCGAAGCCAGGAGATTGCATTCCTGCAGCCGTTTAGACGAAAGGTATATGCAATCGAAGCCAGGAGATTGGTAATCAGCCTCAAAATGGATGGATTTTGTAAACTCTCCCATATGCGTTTTTTCAACAGGGAAGATTACCAAAGCATCATATGTACACGCTTAAAACTAAAGTTTTGAAACTTACTCGTAAAGTGTTGAAATAACCCCTTAAGTGTGTCCTCAGGGACAACACTTAAAGAGCAGTCCCTGTGGACATTCTTAAATGGTTATTTCAACACTTTAGGTGTAAGTTTTAACACTTTAGTGTTAAGCGTGTATTATATTTGATGATAGTGGGATCGCTATATACAACGAATGCAAGAATATCTTGTCAGAGAAATTTAAAACTCTGCCCGCTTCGACGGGTTTTCTGTTCGAGCGTGTGTTGTACGCCGAGAGGAAAATGACGTCACTGCGTGACGTATGAGTGACGTAGCAACGCTCACGAATATGAATGCTGCACAGCTGCAGCCATGGAATAACGTCATGGCTCGTGCCTACGGTTCGGTGATGTCGCATAGCACACGTTGGTAGAATGCACCACATGTGTATACGCTTGTTGACACCACCGTGGAAAAATAAACAGCATACCATGCTGTTTATTTTTTAAGATCAATTCCTTATTTTTTCTCGTGAATGGTAGAAACAAGTTTAGTTTTTTGTGGTCAAATGTGTCTCATTTTGTACCTGTTGTAACATAATAGGCCAGCCAAGAGATGAAAAAACACTTGTGATGGCATCGCGTGTTAAAAGCAATCATCCACGCTTAATCAACTCTACATGTTCTGGGGATTGAGATGTGACCGGATGACATTCTCACTTTTGACCTTAAAGGTCATTTTTAGGCCAAATAGGTCACGTGGGTTCAAATCAGGATATTTTATCAAACTTTTCGTGAAAGCTTAGTAATTGAAGATTGAAGCTCGCTCAATCTTTAACACTTGATAGTTTATTCAAGTGGGCTCATTTTGAAAATATCTGCATAATTACTGGTGCAAATGATCATGGGAAAATTCAATATGGCGCCCCGTAAATTTCATCCAAAACTTACACTGAAGTAGTCAAAGTTGCCCATACATATAACTACTAATTGTAACTGTTAAACAAGGCGAGCTTCCTTTATATCTGAACACACTTGGGTTATTGTGGATCCTTATCCATCAGATTGGAATCGTGAGAAATTCAAAGTGGCAGCCATATGTAATATATGTAGTTTCGGTATCATTTACTACGCGTATGTACATCTGACAGCAAGGTATTATACGACATCTTTACGGCCACTGAAGTGACACTTCCGAAGTGAACGCCGGTTTCATCTGAGCATGTACCTGTGCTAACAGGATCGGAAATCTGCTCTTTTTACTAGTCCCAAAATCGGCAAAGAGCTCTGGAAAGTAGATATTAAGGCATTTGTGGGTAGAATGTGGTATACTGTTTTTTTTTTATTCTTTTTTTTTTACAAAATTTGGACCTGCTGATTCTGAAAATGGCGTATGCCAAGCTGTATTTGTGTATTTGACCCCCAAAATGTCAAAAATGTAATGGCCGCCTATTTCACCAGACATCTCCTTAATTCGTGATATTGTTGGGATAGAATGGCTGATACATTTTCTGGGAATTAAAGCATCAAGAAATCTAATAGTCTTTTCGTTCATCTAATTGTATTTTCGTTCATTTTCCAATATGGCTGTCATATACATCCACTAAATATTGTATTGACTGATCCACCAGAAAATATGAGGGTGATTCATACTGCAACATTAAAAGCACAGGTGGCAGCACATATTGTTCATTGGACCACACATAAAACCTAAAATAATAAGCTAGGACAGCCTCTAGCTGCTGACATTAAACCTACCAGGACTGGTGGGAGAGGGGACAGCTTCTGGTGTGACTCTTTCTCCATTAGATATTATCCCTTATTTGCATTGCAGTGAACTTCACATAATCCTAGGTGTAACGGTTCACACATGGATTTGAAATGGTGGCCATGAGATGTCTTCAGAAATTTGGTTAATCGTTGATTTAGTCCTATATGGAACATTTTTCTTATCTCAAACAACATGCAATTTCTTTGATCGTAAACATGTACTGATTCGCATACCGGTAACGGCTTTTATGCAGATTTGTTGAAAGATATATAAGGCCTCTTGCCCCAAGATTTCAAAATTATGCTCCTCCTTTCATCTATCACTCACGACACCTAATTTCAGTCTGCTATTTGGGCAAACCTTGAAGCGCTTTTGTAATCTTCTACAATATTCACACATTAGTCAAAGTGTGGTGGCATCAGGTCTAATACATCTGGCGTCGCTTACATCTCACATGCACGATTTCAAGTTAACAGAGCTATGGTATCTGCCCTCCTCTTCGATCCATGAATCGAATAGCGCTTGAGTCGGTAATAGGGGATGTGTGGTCGCGCCATTCTGGGCATCCATCCAAAAATGAAGCATGACTATGATTGCATACCAGGACAATTGCGTTTCGAAATTTTAATGTTGGTTGGTGTGGTCACCGCATGAACAATTAAACAAATGAGTTATTCTCCGTTATAGTAATTTCTATTGATGCAACGAGAGCCTGTAAGAGTCGCCAAACATTTGGTGATACCAGAGACCACATAGAGGATTGTTTGTTGTTGGTTACCAGATTGACAATTCAATCTGTCTTCAGCTTTCAGCTGGTAAACCCGTCTCAAAAGAGTGACTATATGCATCTCTTCATGTCAAACTTCGCTGATAATGTTGAATTCTATGACCCTGGTTGAAAATTTTGTTTCCTTCAATGATGAAATCATCCAGGAACTGCCATATGTACTTGTCTGATTATCAAATTATGTTTAACTCTTCAGACAAATATTAAGCTAAGGCCTCCTTGGTATGGTTAGGTGACAAGCCAGTTCCTTGATAAGGGGTAATTATCTTGACCATCTGACTGCAAACAGGGATACCTAGTCAGGGCTAATATTCCTGACCATCTGACTACAAAGAGCTAGGGACACCTCATAAAAGGTAATTATCCTGACCATCTGACTACGAACACGGATACCCGTCTCCCTCCATTTTTATGGAATGTTGCTCATATGTTCCAAAAAGAATATCCAAAACCACTTTATCTTGCATCTGACTGGTAGACAAGCTACTTGTACAAATATGTTAACAAATGTTTCTGTGTGTAGCCTCCGGCTTGTGACAGCCCGGTCCTGTCCAACAGTCATGAGCGCCATCAGATATTTCCTTTGTTGAAGGACAGTTTTGTCAGTTGAGCTATAAAACTGATAAGTTTGAAGTTCCGATCATGCGGATAGGGTATTAGAACCAGGTCAATGGGGCACTACATTTACACATAGCAAGGGAATCAGAGGTGGATGTTATGTTGAATTTTCACATAATGCTTTGCATCCATGAATACGCAAATCCCCTAATAAAATATTACCAACCATAATGTAGTAATTATTGTTCCTATACGAAGATATTGAAAAAAATAGACGACTTATCCTCATTTGACATCTCTTGACTTTCATGACCTAAAAAATGACCTTCGAGGTAAAAAAATGAGAATGTCATCCGATCACATCTCAATTCCCACGCCATGTAGAGTTGACTAAGCATGGATGACAGCTTTTAACAAACGATGCCGCCATTTTCTTGGTTTGGCTCACTAATTTGGGGTCATTGCTCCCCCTAAATGTTTTTCTTGTCCCTCAAGCTAGGGAGCTGAATCTTACCACACTATACCATTGGATCAAGCTCTACGAGAAAATGTTTTAAAAATCCAAGATGGTCACGTGATGACGTCACAGTGTCTTCATTTCCAAAAAAAGCTTTTTGTGGACGATTTTCGATTTTTTTATTTATGTATTTTCTTCACAAAAACTGCATGATAACTTAGTAAATAATCATCTGATGTAAAATGAAATAGTTTTGTCCCCTTTTCCTCGCAGAAAAATAGGAATTTGAACCATATATGACGAAAACAACATTTGTTCTGATACGCCACATGGCCGCCATTTTAAATTTACTCATGATTTTCTGCTCGTAGCCATGCAAATAGGCTCAACATGATCCCAGTATGATAAACTACAAAGCCATGGAATGTCCGCTCTCAATTTTTTGCCGATCCGAAGATAGGGCAGAAAATTTTGGAAGGGGGCCACAATGCCCCCCCCCCCCCCAAGGTCTATTAGCCTTAACATGTCCCATAATCCATTGCATCTTTGAATATGCAAATCACCAGTAAGTAAGATAAGAACAAAAATGAAGCAAGTTAAAAAAAATCAGTCACAATCGCTCTTCCTTTACGAAGATATTGCAAAAAATAGATGCTTTATCCTTATTTGACCTCTAATGGCCTTTATGACCTCAAAAATGACCTTAACGGTCAAAAGTAAGAATGTCATCCGGTCACATCGTAATCTGCACACCATGTAGAGTTGATTAAGCCTGGATGACCGCTTTTAACACGCGATGCCATCAAAAAGTTTTCTAGCCATCTTTGGATTGGGTGGCTGGTCTACTAAACATACATGTATGTTACTTTCGCTGAGTTTGAGAGACATCGATTTCAGTCCAGAGTTGAGGCTGATTACATCTTTAATCATCTACCGATCTGTATACGGACACGTGCGAATGAATTCACCAAAACCAATTTGTCTTAAATAATCACCTGTTTATAACTAAAATCACGTCCGTTACTGTCCCTGTTTCATTAGGCTTTGAATGAGGCTTGATACAGCATTGATACAGTCTCTCCTGTCGCGAGAGGCACAGCATCAGCGCTGGGAGCGTACGTGCTTACAGATATATATTTTTCCAGGCGATAAATCAACATACACAGACAGAAAATGGTTTTGATCAACACCAGAAATAAACGGGGATGAATTTTGACCGACACCATATATCTCCAACACCCTTTATTGGTGTTTGCCAACACCATTAATTGTTGAGCCAGTATTAGCACTTGTTAGAGAACACCAAAATATGGTGTCAAACCATTTTCATACCGTTTAGGGTGTTGACCAACATCATTATTTGGTGTTGAACTTGCCTCAACTGGAATATCTCGGGCTAAAAATGGCTAACGATCAAGACACTGATCATGTGATAGCAGGTTCAAAGTGAGCTATCTTTGTGTGGATGGTCAATGTGCAGAGAAGTGCAGTGACTGAGAAAATTAGGACCCAAACATAATAGCATTATTTGAACAATTGAAACCATAATGAGAAAAAATAATTAATCTGTATTATGAAACAATACTAAACTTGCTTATTAATTTAGATGACATTTGAGCATAATATTTGCGTTGTTTGCAATTTATGAATGAACAACCATATTTGCCAAAGTTTTTCTGTTCAGGAAATATGTTTCCCAATTTGAGAATGTTCCCCATTTTGGAGTTGTACCGTACTGATGTTGGTTTATCGCCTGGAACGAACATTTCTGGATGCATCCTAAGCATCTCACAGCAGAGGACAGAAAACATGCTACATCATTCCTCGTTCAAAATCTCACAAAACCGAGCAAACAATTAATCTGTCCGTGACAATTCAGCTTTTCATCTTGTAAAGTATAAATCAGAAAGACGGAAAGCTCGATACCGCTCTTCTGTTCCAGATTTCCATCTGGTAAGATTGAAAACAGAAAGATGGAAACCTCGACATCGCTCCTGTATTCTAGCTTTCCATCTCGACTTTTAACGATGCACGAGAGAATTGGTACCATGGATACAGATTCACCGCTTCTTCCTCGTAAATAAAGCCAGAGACTGCACTTCGCATGCACACACCGATATAATGATTATACATACAAAAAATGCGCCGACACACACTAGTGGTGTGAATAGCGAATACCTGAGCTTTCGGAAGGAGATAAGTAGGACAAAATGCCTGAGCCTTCTACCCGTTCCCATGAGACTCTTGAATGTGAACGCCAGTTTCGATGCATCCCCGTTTGGAGAAGGCCGACGTTAGGAATGAAAAATCGCGGCACCAAACATATAATATATTCACGTAGCGCATAATTTCTCAGAGAATTGTGAATTTAACTGGTGACTGCAGGTACATTGCAAGTCATTTCAGCTCAGCAAAAGGAAGTGAAAATTTAAAAGATAGAGATGAAATTGCATATTTCATGAAGTGGCAAAATTGTTAGGGAACATATACTGAAAAGTCGGAGATAATCCAATTATTTCCAGTATTAACGTGTAAATTAGGTGCACAATAACTCTTCTGAGAGTTAGAATATCACTGGCGTTAACGGAGTTTATAGCGACTTTTCTACTATTTCTGGATATACCAGTACATGTAGCTGAACATTTTCGATTGATAGATTCCCTCGCCATCTTACATGAGCAAGATATTTGGACCAGTATGACAAATATATGTCTTATAATTAACAGTTTGTAACGTAATTATTATTCTCGGGTTCGTTACTGTTCACCGAATATTCCGTAAGTAACACCTACATTTGAAAATACTAATAATTAGAATATATCCTCAATTGTGGTGTATTTCCTCACAGAATATTTCATAAAAGCATTCAACTCCGGGGTTCTCATGAAAATTTATTTTGGGCAGCACTGTTAGACATATTTTTGCTGAAATGACATGATTTGACACTTGTGACATTATTGGGGAAGAGACATTCAAATTATTGAAAGAAACTGCTTATGTAATCAGGACACATTTTTAAGCGGATTCCTTCTGTATCTATATTACTAAAGGTATCGTCCGATGTTGCATGCGCGCCAATCGGTAGTATGATCTAGAACTGATGCCCTGTGTCAGCAGGGTGGGCACTTTGTTGAGGAAGAGGGGAGTAGCCGTGGAGGGAAAGGTGTAGGGGAGGGAGGGAGTTTGTACTTGTATCGCACTGAATTGTACACGATTCATTGCGTTTGCTAATAAACCTTCCAAAAACATGCCGTAAAGGAGTAAGTAGACACAATCGCAGCTTGTGTAGCTACATGTTTGCTTAATTTCTTAACTGTGCTCTGGCAATAATAATATTTACATTTGAATATACTATTATCGGTTATAACGAATTTACACTGGTGCTAAGCTTCTAGCACAATTGGGTCTCTAAGTATTTGCTTAGCTTGGGCAGAGCATTTTTTTTTCAATGTGGTGAATCGATTTAACAACATTGCGTTTGAATCAGCCTGCGAGTACTGGAGGCTACACTCTTTGTCGCTTGATTTCTCACTGTTCGAGTGATTTGGAGACTACCTTCTTATCAGCTATAGGTTTATGTTTCTTGGCTCTCTATTGTTAGGTCTCTCCATCGAGAGTGTTTTAAAATCTTCATTGCTCAGTTTACTGGCCACAAGACGTTTATATGGTGTTTCTGCTCAGATAACGGCCAGACGGCCAGAATCATAACTGCAACCTCCGAGCCTTCATTTGGTGTAATACAACGTTGATTCTATCACAAGAGTGGAACATCTTAGTGGATATAGCTTAAACGTATTGATATTAAATTCATGGCGGTATTATGTGAACTTCAGTTAGAGCCGAATATCTCCCCAATGGTACTGGCATGATTTAATAATCCGAATGTGCAGCTGAGTGAAAATCGTGATAGCTCCGTTTCGCCTTTTATTTAAGTTTCAACATGCAATAAACCGCGATCGTTTAATCATAGACGTTCATGTGGGCACGTGCTGTGAACGGTGCTAGCCACTTGATACGAATGTTATTACTGCCGAAGTACTGTGATCCCGGTACGGTTCGCTCACTTCGTTGAGCAACCCTGTCAGTCCTCTTACACTGGAACGTTATTCACTCACCCATTTTTCTCAAGAAACGCTCTAGTCACGCTTAGCATAAGATGATTGTTAACCGTACGCTTCAATAAACTCGCGTTGATCGAACATTGACACATTTTTCGATCCTTGATATTGGGCTACCAAAGAATTGTTTAATATTACAAGCCATACAAGTCACGGCGGAATAAACCGCTATTGAATTTGGATTCAGTAAATACAATAAATAGATAACTAGATGAGTGACGACGAATTGCAAGTTTTCCCAGAATATCACAAAGAAGAACATCTACAGCAGTGGAACATATCCCGGAACAATAAAGTAAGGGGAGTGTTTTGAGATCAATAGGATCAAGGCCCTTGACGACCGTCAAACATTTCACTTTGTATCTGGTCAGAGCTCTGGCAACAAGAAACATAAACCGTCATGAAATTGAACCGATCACTTGATAAAGGAGTGTGCGTTAAATATATGTATGCGGAGTATGACCCAGACGTTTATGTATTTCCATCCTAAACTATCATGTCTGATCATGTATTGCTTGTCATGTCTGGGATGGTGAGATCCTGTCACTGATGAGGTGCCGAGTGTGATTATAGTAAATGGATGTGCGGTATTGTAAATATATATACACTGATTTTTACACCAGCCATCGCGGAAACCAGTAACCAATATTGGCATATCTTTGTCATTGTTGTAAATGAACGGACATCAGTTGAAAACATTCATTGTGTCAACATCAAATATTTACCCGGATACCTGCAGTTGTATTTTCTTCTATCAGATTAGGAATAATGTATTTAGTACCTGATTATGAATAACGTCAGAACTCTTTTGCCGTTAATCATCAACCCTACTTTGGTACAATATACGGTTAGTTTAATGTTTGTATGCAGATATATATGCGACGACCGAATCCTGGTTGAAGTAAATACGACTAGCTATTGGATACTCGTATAAAATTTCATGTCTGTCTTTGTCTGAATATACCAGGAGGATGGATTAATAATACCGATTTGTATGGTTGGCCATCCCTGCCACAATTCCTCATTTACAGGGTGCCTGTAAATAATATATACCATGGTATAAAATGCCGAGCCTGCCATAATTCCTATTTACAGGCTGCCTGTAAATCGCCAAGCCTGCCACAATTCGTATTTACAGGATGCCTGTAATTCATTTTAGCCGTAAGTCGTAAATTTTCGCCTTCTTATTACTTCCACCAATGATATGCGCTTTTACAAATTTGGTGCCGGGCTTTACACAACCTCCAAACAGGGTTATCTTCCCTTCTGCCTGTCGATCGACCCTGCCCTCAGTCGATTTACATATAGCCATGTACCAAAACATAATTTGTTTCTTAGTTCTTGTCCAGCAGTCCTGGTATTGTGACACCCCGAGCCTCCCTTTTAATACAATAGCTGAAATTTATTAATAATTTCGTCATCGATTTGGTGCTTAATGCTTAGCCTTCCCTAGTTCTTTATTTGTTATATATCAATACTTGTTATTTGGTCGATGTAAAAACTACTTTTGTACTGAGGAGACGCAATAATAAGCTGTCTTATTGCGCTCCCCTTTCATCAAGATGAATAAACTATATTTAAACCAAAACATAATTTCACAAAACCTGAATTTTACCAGCCAAAAACAGTCCACATACTAAATATGAGGATGTATAATTTTGCAGACGTGAATGTGCGGGACCATTTAATTCCGACAAGGCAAGCATCGCTGATTTGTCTTAAAACAAACGACCGTTAGCCTTGATCATGGAGCCTATACAAAAGAAGGGGGAATAACATCTTATCAGTGTCATCTACCACCGGCTGTGTTTAATCGGCTTATAACCCTGCTCAAAGAAATATCAAAGCAAGCAGGCAAGAAAATGAGGTCTTAATATGTTGACACAGCTGGTTTTATTGCTCACTGTGACCCTTTCCTGTGTGTTCAGGTCTGGCCACTGACAGCAATTAATGCACTTGATGTCTTAAAACTCCATGTCCATCTTTCAACACTGGTTACAGTAATCTGGGCGGAGATAAACTACAACCAACCGTAAACCGACCAATCTGTAAAAGCGCATATCATTGGTGGAAGTAATAAGAAGGCGAAAATTTACGACTTACGGCTAAAATGAATTACAGGCATCCTGTAAATACGAATTGTGGCAGGCTTGGCGATTTACAGGCAGCCTGTAAATAGGAATTATGGCAGGCTCGGCATTTTATACCATGGTATATATTATTTACAGGTATCCTGTAAATACGAATTGTGGCAGGCTTGGCGATTTACAGGCATCCTGTAAATAGGAATTATGGCAGGCTCGGCATTTTATACCATGGTACAAAATAATTACAGGCATCCTGTAAATACGAATTATGGCAGGCTTGGCATTTACAGGCACCCTGTAAATACGAATTATGGCAGGCTTGGCATTTTATATCATAGTATATATTATTTACAGGCATCCTGTAAATGACGAATTCTGGCAGGGATGGCCAACCATAGATTTGTAGTATTCCCCCACTTCACATCTTAAGGGGTTTCGTTTATAGTTACCTTTCAGTCGCAAAAGCTGATCGTAAAGCCCATAAATAATAGATATATACTAGTACTAGTACAAGTACAACATGAAAGAAGAGAATATCCAAAATATCATATTTTGATCATGTAATATTCTGTATGAATTATATTCGCGAGAACGAGAGAATCTAAGAAGTAACATCTATTTCAATGTTAGGGTTCCGTCAAAAATGTGCATTGAACAGGCTACATGTATCTCTATTAAAAACAGATCCACCCTGGCGTAAGTGACTCTGACCCTCTTCGTATGTCGACTCTGCTCTGCGCGAAAATCTACCGAGAGCCCGGTAACTCCCGAGTTTCCTGAATATAGTAACACAGAGAATGCCGATGACATTCATTCAAATTTCAGGCCGAAATATCGGGTCATCTTGATATTCAGTCCACGGCGCGAAATGTTCCCACGGGGTGCTGTTTATATCAGTCTCGACTGACGTCGACACCGTATAACTGCTTCCTACACAACTTAGTTCGATCATTTTTGGATCAATACAAAGCAAATTTCAATCATAGATAATTATTCATCACGTTTCGTAATGGTTATGTGTCGGTCACATATTTCGCTACAGCTATGCAGTTCTAATTTGTTTATTTTGAAACGTATCAGTTCCCCGTGACTATGTCATATAACCCGGTGAGTTGGTTACGTAAAAAGTCTCATAATATCTTACGATGATTGGTGAAAGATGAGTTAATGCACATTTTATTATCGTGCCAGAGGTTTACCGAACGGCCTTGAGATAGGAATGAGACCAGATCTAGTTCTAGCATCTGTTTCTGGGTCTGTTTTTATTCAAACGCCATATCTCTGAGACAAAAATCTACATGGTGAATATTCAATTTATTCACTTATAGTTTTACCGCAGGTATTATTGATTGAAATTATCCAAAAAGAAACCCTTCACTATTTTGATTTCTGGTAACGGACATAAGCGTCAGACTAACATGTTAAACGATAGGAATAAATTTAAATCCAAAATATATTAGAAAATAAAAAAATAAATTTGAGTTTTTCCGTCAAATAGCTGAAATTTTAGCTGTTGCCGACAGTTCTGAAGGATATTCTAAGTTCATTTTCATTCTTAATTGATATAAATACTCGTTTGTCTATAGATGTCGGCGTATGTATCATATAAACTCTCCTAAACTAGCGGTAACGAAACCCCTTAATCATACGCTGAACTTCTTCAGACAGGGTCTTGAATATATACACTCAGATATTTTATTGACTCTTGACTCGTCCAGTTATAAGGTTTACAGACATTTAAAAGGGAGCAGACTAGGGACGGGTCGACTTTTTGATTGCTTTCGAGAATTGATTGTCGGGAATTTGCAGCTGTGTTTTGAAAATTGTCCGAGACTGTCTGGGAGTAAATGTGATTCTAACGATTTTTTTTATTTACCAACGGAAGCACTGTCTGGGTGGCGTATTTGTCTACATAGACGAACGAGGGAGAGGTGGTCAGTTTCAATTGCTGTGGACATGAGTGACATTTATCGAGACACTGTGCTTCTGCCGACTATAGAGATCGGTCAATATTTAGCAGCGTATTGGGACGGGAGCAGTTGAGAAAAACGTTCAAAAAGACCACGCCAGAAGAAAATAATAAACGTCCCTCGTGCTACCAGTAATTTGTCCAGGCAAAAATTTTCTCTTATACTTTTAGCATATTGACAAACAAACAGGAGAAATTTAACAGGATTTAACGTCGCGAAAACACAAAGAGTAAGCCACCCTTACAAACATAAACGTGGGGACTGCGTGGGGAAGGTGTGGGGGTATTGGTGGGCGCGTGGGGTTCGTGTGGTGCGAAGCGTGGTTTGGAACTTTCCTCGTGGAAATAACGTAGGGGTTGTGTGGGGCAGCTGTCCACGGGTATGCAAATTTAGCATAAATATGGGTATTTGTAGGGCGGATGTGGGGATTATGACGGGTGAATGAGCGACAGTTCTGAAAATTCAAATTCCGCGTGGGGATGATGTAGGGCATAACTTTATCTGCTACATATTCAACGTGGGGTTGGTGTAGGGAAAATGAACTTGATCGACTGAGTTGTTTGTAGGGATTAGGTGGGGTGGACTTCTTCCAGCGCTCGTAGACAAAGTCCAATGTAGGGAATGTGCCGGGCTGTGCTGAAAGTTTAAGTCCGGCGTGGGGATGATGTAGGGCAAAATGCTAGCCATTTTCATAGCTTAAGATAAACATGGGGATTTTGTTGGGCAAGCATTCTTTCATGCATAGCCTAAGACGATAGTGGGGCTGAAGTGGGGCGATATGTTATTTGCACATATAGTGTGAGATAGATGTGGGGATCATGCAGGCAGACTGTGAACTCTGTTTTCTTAAAACAGTAAAGATTGTGGGCCAGTTTCAGTTCAGTAGCGTCGAAAAGACGGATACGCCACCCCACACAGTCAGAAAACAGGTGATGGGCCATCACCTTTTTGGGGTGATGGGGTCTGGTCATCACCCTTTTAGGGTGATGAGAAAAGGTGACGACAAAATCCATCACCCTAAAAAGGTGATGAAACCAGGCCATCACCATAAAAGGGTAATGAGATCCAGATGAACGACGAGTGGTCATCCTTGGTCATCACCCTAAAAGGGTGATGACAGATGAGTGGTCAGACAAGATCATCACCTTTATAAACAGCTAGATCCAAATAAATATTGGTTTCCTAAAATATATTTACCTCTACAAAATTTCTGTAATATATCAGTTTCATTATACTGTAAATTGATATAATTTGTAATTTTACCCATATTAAAATGAATGGCTCAACAGACGTAATAGGTATAAAAAGATTATTTTTTCATTCGCTTGCATTACTAATGGAAAATGTATTTACCCCTCACCAGAAAGATTGACTTGGAAAGTCTATGTAATACGCATCATCTGAGATCAAGAGTTATGCCCCCTGTCCTGAAGCTCTTTTGTGCCTGTGGGTAAATTTGGTTGCACTCGACTGAAAGCGGTAGGGCCAGAATCTGACAGCGGGCGATAAAATGCCAAACTGTTTCTGTTGTGTTCCGGGCTGCAATGCCGCTGTTAAAAAACGGAACAAACAGAGGAAATATCCATGGCTGAAGGATGTAACTTTTCACCCCTTTCCCACCCGAGAGAAAAATGCGTTGCGTCGAAACTGGGTTCAAATGGTTCGACGCGAACCGACATGGGGACCAAACAAGTTTACCCGGATTTGCTCCTTACATTTTGAAGGAGGGGTTGGTCCAACTTCGCATAACCCGGTGCCAACATTATTCCCATGGAAGGTGGACGCCAAGAGACGGTTAGTTTCTTCCCCTGTGCCGTAGACAATCATTGTTGTTATATTAAGCTCTATCGCAACTCGGCATGGCTGTACGTTGTTGAACAATCAAAAACACTGCGAGCGGTTTGAGGCAAGTTTCCTGCGGTTAAGGATAGTTCCCATGGCCCAAAATTAAGTAGCCTACGCCATGAAATCACGTGACTTTAGGCCATGAAATCACGTGACTGAATGCTCTTAAGCGTGATTACGTCTAATTAGGATGCAAATTTGCGCTAATTAGCGTTAAATCAGTATTACCTGGTTACGGGTTAGGGTTAGGTTTAGGGTTTGGGGGTTAGGGCTAGGGTTAGGTTTGTGTTAGGTATATATTAAAATAATCCAACGGTTTGTTTTCAGCTGTTTCCGTGGCTCAGGGGTAAGAAGCCTGACTATGGAGCAAAAAATGGCGGGTTCGATCCCCGTCGGTGCCAGTTCGTTATTTTCGGACAGGTTTTTCCTAGCTCGTAAATTGTTGGACGGGTAAATACAGTGCCCCAACAACATGTAGAAATTGCTGGAAAAATTCTAAGTCCAACAAATAACAAGTAACAGGCCACTTGATTGTGGGCCATGGGAACTATCCTCGACCGTTTCCTGCTTGTCAACTGTCATCAATCTGAGGATTTGGGGTGGGGGAGGGGCTTGAGTGAGTCGACTTGTACACATTATTTTTTGAAACCTATAACCTATAACAATCCATTGCGTAACTCTAGCTGGACCCAAAGTTTTACGTTGCAGTCCTGTTTTCCACGCAGTTACAATAACGAGACGCGCAATTTCACTGTATTTTTGTCTGTGATTGGGAACAAGAAGGCGAATGAATTCCGGAAAATCGGTTTAGTAAGGCATGAAACGGGCATGAAGGAGACATTGGTTTGGAATGCTTGGATGAATAATCTGGGCAGATATGACTGAAGTAAGAAAGAGGTACATGCCCCTATATACACGCGAAAATGACAGGCAGTTGGTAACGCATGCATGAGACATATTCCAATTATGTTAACCATATCTGTCGATTTGAGAGTCGCTTTTGCCCACTTATCCTCGCCGAAAAGCAGGAATTTAGATGCATACTCAAGATGACTGTTACAATGTTATGTTTTTCGAAACTTGTATCAGCACGAAAATAGTTAAATTCAACAAGTGCTTCCCGTTTTTACATGCTTTTATTGACTAGTACATTTGATTGTTTACAACAGTAACACATAATAAGAAATGAAGAAATTTAATATATTTAACCCTATACCAGGCAAAAGGATAGCTGTATAACGCCCCTCCTCACTACATCAAACTTCCTCCAGTAATCCCAGGAAAATTGAGAGCTACCACTTCTTGAATCTATAGAATATCACATTGGGCTAATTTTTTACTCATTTGCATAATGCTAGGTGGGGTGGACCCTGGATAAATTCAAAGGGACTGAAAAGAGTTTAAATCTAAACGAGAATGAATCTAAATTATTTCGGCTGAAATAATTATTCTCCATACTATTTATTAGTTTTCAATGAAAAGGTATATCGAAGGACAAAAATAAAAAAAAAGAGGTCGAGGTCAGAGGTCAAACGTCACTGTTGCCTAAATCAGGAAATCATTGATCATTGACCGTTTTCTATCTACAGTTCTAAGTTTTGGTGAGTGGATGCCCTAGGGGGAACGATGTGTTGCATACCAAATGTAGGTCAAGATCAGAGGTCAAAGGTCAATGTGACCGAAAAATCAGGAAATCATTAAAAATTTCTTATTTTTGTTAGTGGATTCAATAGGGGAAATGAAGTGTTGCATACCAAAATATAGGTCAAGGTCGAAGGACAAAGGTCACTGTGACCCAAAAATAAGGAACTTATTAAAAATAACATTTCTTTGTGTCAGTAGATACATTAGGGGGACATATCAAAATATAGGTCAAGATCAAGGTCACTGTAACCCCAAAATTATGAAATTGTTAAAAATCATGATTTTTGGGGTCCATTGGCAAACTACGGTTAGCCGTTTTGTCATGTACCAAAATTTAGATCCAGATTAATAGTCAAGATCACTGTGACACCAGCATCATGGTCAAAGGTCAGTGTGACCTACGAATCAGGAAATCATTAAAAATTATTAATTTTTGGTGAGTGGATTCAATAGGGAGAATGAAGTGTCACATACCAAAAATTAGGTCAAGGTCCAAGGACACTGTGACCTCAAAATTAGGAAATTATAAAAAATAACATTTTTTTGTGTCAGTAGATACATTAGGGGAACTTGATGTGTCACGTACCAAAATGTAGGTCAAGGCCGAACGTCAAGGTCACTGTGACCCTCAAAATCATGAAATTCAAAATCATGATTTTTTTGTGTCCATTGATACATTGACGGAAGACGATGTGTCGTGTACCAAACTTTAGTTCAAGGTCAAAGGTCAGGGTCACTGTGACCTCAAAATCAGGAAATCATTTAGTCACATTTTCATATGCCTTTCGTACACGAGGTCATGTAATGCGATATTGCGTTCTGTCCATTCATCCATTAACATATGTTGTCCATGCGATATCTCTAGTTTCAAGGTATGGAATGGTATCAAATACCTTACTCGAATGGCGAAGAGGAGCCATACATCAATATGCCAAAGGTCAAGGTCACAGTCCCCCAAAACTGAAACAAGTATAGCTGACTATGTGTTACGTTGTCAGTTCTCTCTCCTACATGCATATGGCATTTGTCCTGTGGAGTCGTATCCCGTGTTTGAAACCGCTACATTTAGTTACACTGTTGTGAAATAAAAACCATACATTTACTAATTTAACGGGGAAAGGGGTCCTTTATGAACTTCATACCTGTTTATCAACTCAAGAACAAAGGTTTACTTCACCAGTTTCTTCTTCCTTCCTGAACAATTCTCTCGTCTGAAAGAAATCCATTTGCAGGAAAACTACTATTTTCTTGTGTTTGATTATTGTCGATTTCAGTGTGGGATATGTGAGCTCTCGGTTCTTGCTCCAAGGTCAACTAGTTTCCAAGAGTTAAGCTCATTTTAGTTCATCATTCAAATTTAGATGTGATATATGCTACATTCTCAGAAGCACAAAATTGTACACCTTTCTCTGGATTGCTAGCTATCAACTGGAATCAAGGCTATTAAATAACCTTGAAATTTGGACCAATGTAATTCCAGATATACGGACGTATATTAAAGTCCCTTGGGCTTTGTTTGTAAATGTGTTATTTAAGTCAATGAAAACTAGTTCCTTCAGCTGACCCATTATTATGAAACGACAGGACACCATGGTCATCATTGTGAATTTGACCTTGGTGTTCTGCGCCAGGAATTTTGCAAAATGGCCTAAAATAAGTGGTAGCCAGTGCTGCATGGAAAGGGAGAGAGAATTAAGGTTTAAGGTCGCCTTCAGCAATATTTCACCTAAATAGCGAAGATCAAACAAAATTCTAAGTATTCATGTTAATAACTTAGTAATCCAACACATTAAAATATACATACTGTGAAATGTCGATTCTGGACCACCATATAAAATGTATCAATTCTGACTTTCCATTCACCAATTGTATGTGAATCTTGTGTGCATGCAAAACTTGGTATTATGATGTGTTTTGACAAAACCTACTTCCGAAATATTATTCGATGACCCTTCAGGTCGGTTATTGTAAACACAATTATTTGTGAGAATTAGTTATGTAAGTTCAGGTTTATACAGATAACGTAGAAACTGCTTGTGTAAGTACAATGATTTAACCTTGGTTTTGACGAATGAAATGTACAATGCGACAGTTCTGTGATATGTCTGTCATAATTGTACCGAAGCCGTAAGTACATCTATGTCGGGTTAAATTGACATTGTAAATGTCTAGTATTGTATATAACGGAATGAACGGCATTTTATAGTCAGAATTTTAACATCACGTCTCCCTGATGGCAGTACCGTCAGGTATCACCGAAGCTCATGCTTCCGATAATAGTATTTGCTAACTCCAGTTCCGAGAAGTGACTGACTACAGAACAGTCTGGTGTTGATGAGGTTACCCTAGTTTGCCTGCCAAATGATGCCGCTCATTCCTGAGATAGATGAAAATCAAATTTCGTAATGACTTTGTTACCAGGAACAAGACTGTAGCTTTCATAATGGCGTGGAATGAGTTTACAATAAATCGGCTTAATATTCAACAGACATTTTCGTTGTATCCTCTCTCATTTAAAGACGTTGTCAAGACTTCGAGAAATCTCAGAAGCCGGACCTTAGAGAATCTATTATTGTTAGGTTTTGTGAAGACGATCCCTGTGTCTTGAGACGACTAATGCGTTACAACATCTTATAGATCACGCGCACAAGCCCTGTCGTCCATAAAGACCGCAAATTTCACAACACGTTAAAACTTATACAACAACCCGATTTCTCTCAAATAACCTAAGACACAGTTTTCTGTCACCCGACTAAAATATCTTATAAAGCAGCTGCTCGATAAATACAATCTCTTAAAATCTTAAAATCTGCAGAGTCGATAGGAATATGTTTCACTGTGAGATCTTCGTAGCATGGAATACACTCAGGAACTGGATGTACTTTTTGTCGGGTTTACCAAGGGTAAACCCTACATTAGTATCACTTTTCAGTTTTTCTTTTTTCTTCTGCACATGTGTAGTTTTGATCTCCTGCCCGGAGACTGTTTTCATTTGATGCCCCTTACAGCATTCACAACAGGCCTCGCACAAGCCATGCAATTCCAGGCGCTAAGAGTAATGGAATTTCGTTGAAAGGACATGGAAAGTCAGAGGAAATATATGTACAGAGTCCGGGAAAATGAGTGGAAAAAGCTAAGTTATTCTCTGAAGTTCAGCGAAATTTATTGCGGAATAAAAATCCAAACAGCCGTGAAACGTGTTTGCTGGTGACCCTTCGCCAGATTGGAACGAGGTCAGACAGCTCATTTACATATTTTGTGTAGTCCATTGGTTGAACTAAACTCGTGACTGTTTCCCGCTGAATTAATATTCATATTCTGTGACGTGTATTGGTCGAGGTCATAATGTCGACAGCTGATTGGCTCACGCCCTTGACATCTGTACTAATTTACGTATCAGAACAGTCGCCATTTGAACTGGTCAAATTGCAGTCGCCATTGTTCGTTGGTTTGGAATTTAGCTTTGGGCTAATTTTGCCGATGCCGGGAAAATGCAAATTTAGTGAACATTGGCTGAGACTGGATGATTATAACTGTGGTTGTCCTGTCACGGTGAGAGGACAGCAACGTACACGGTGTGTCAAACAAATGTGGATCTGTCCAATATCGGCGATGGTCCTTTACGGAGCCATACAAAAATTACAGGATGCACAAACTTTACACACATATTCTTGAGGTTGTTCTATAACTATATGGCACTTATTATTATTACGAATATGAATTTTAATATTTTTGAACATTTTTCAATCTTTGGTAAGCTACCTTACAACAAAAGTTATGATTCATATATAGTGCAAGATCACAAAGATGATCTTCACTTTAGATAGGGAATCGTCCTCAATGCTTTTTTGATACACACAGCTGGTGGGGCTAATTTTTGTCTAAAAAGCACCAAATTGACCATTTGAATAGATAAAGATAAAGAATAATCAAGACCTACAGACAAACACAACCAGACTTACAGTGGTTCAAACCTGCCGTATTTTGCACTTTTCGGTGCATTTACAGTCGACGTTTTCTCTCCAAAATTCTCGTTGCAAAATTATGACACCTTTAACCAAAATCATATTTAGACTTATTTGTTGGTCAAAATAGCTAAAATTGGTTTTGGTTAAAGGTGTCCTATTTTTGTAACAAGAGAAAATCCGCACCGAAAAGTGCCCAAAAATGCGAAAATAAGCCAACTTACCAACTTTAGTGAGCCATAAATCCGTGTTCGTGCATCTGCAGTCCTTCATTATTTCGGGTATTATAATTCAGCATGAAGGCTGTACAAAATGGTCCATTTCATATCCCTTTGATAAAAGTGAAAGTTTGGCCCTTCAAACCGAACAGCTTGAGGACGATTCCCTATGTCAAGCGAACACCACCATTCTTCCCAAATATGGGACTAATAAACTCCTCTGAT